>SJYV01043117.1:48731-75935 GCA_006410875.1 Neotragus pygmaeus | reverse complement strand
AATATGCTATCTAGGTTGGTCATAACTTTCCTTCCAAGGAGTAAGTGTCTTTTAATTTCATGGCTGCAATCACCATCTGCAGTGATTTTGGAGACCCCCAAAATAAAGTCTGACACTGTTTCCACTGTTTCCCCATCTATTTCCCATGAAGTGATGGGACCAGATGCCATGATCTTCGTTTTCTGAATGTTGAGCTTTAAGCCAACTTTTTCCCTCTCCTCTTTCACTTTCATCAAGAGGCTTTTTAGTTCCTCTTCACTTTCTGCCATAAGGGTGTGTCATTTACATATCTGAGGTTATTGATATTTCTCCCTGCAATCCTGATTTTAGCTTGTATTTTATCCAGTTCAGCATTTTGCCTGATGTACTCAGCATATAAGTTAAATAAGCAGGCTGACAATATACAGCCTTAGCATACTCCTTTCCCAATTTGGAACCAGTCCATTGTTCCATGTCTAGTTTAACTGTTGTTTCTTGACCTGAATACAGATTTCTCAGGAGGCAGGTAAGGTGGTCTGGTATTCCCATCTCTTGAAGAATTCTCCACAGTTTGTTTATGAATATTTATAGCAGTTTAATTTATAACAGCCTCTAACTGGAAACACCCACTATTTCAATGGGTGACTGATTAAACAAACTGTCTTATATTATTATATCACCCACCATGGAATCTCTCTTAACAAAAATTGTATTGAACTACTGATGGGTGAAGGAATCTGATGAATCTCCAGAGAATGATGCTAAGTGAAAAAAGCCAATCATCAAAGTTTACATACTGTGGGATTGTTTTCATATAACTTTCTTCCAATGGCGAAATTTAGAACTAGAGAATGAATTAGTGATTGTCACCATTTAAGGAGGAGGTGGACGTGGGAGTGAAGTTTGTGTGGCTATAAAAGGGCAACAGGAGGAATCTCTGTGTTGATGTTAATTAACATTTTGTATATTAGCCATATCAATATAAATGCTGGTTGCGATACTGTACTATAGTTTTGTAGGATGGTACCATTGCGTGAAACCAGTAAAGGGTACATGGATTCTCACCATCTAGACTTACTTCAAGTAAATTGTTCAATCTAAAATCAAATAATAAAACTGCAGGCTCTGCAAAGGTATTCACAAAGGTGGTCACAAAGGGGATTTCTAGGTTTGGCTTTTTTTGTTTTTTGTTTTCTCTATTTGTCGCTTGTATTTTTTTTTTTTTTAACAGTGAACTTACATTGCTTTGGTTATAAAAGAGAAAATATAATACTCTTGTAATCTAAATTTTACACATAAGCACATCCTGTGTTCACATCATTATAAGATTCTAAGACTAAAAGGCCACTTTAAAATTCACTCTATATTATTAAAAGTATAACCTGTGGTCAGGATATTCTATGGTGTGAATACAAACTTCTAATATTTATAAAGAGACTGAGTTGATATTAGGCAAGCTGGCCTTACACTCTTTTCCACCCTAGGGGCTCTTAGATCCAGTAACATTTACCAAAATAAAATTTTCTTTCACAACTTAAAAGTGTTCTGAATATTAAAGTTTCTGACCTAATGGCTATTTCAACTTTATCTTGCCAATTAGATAACTATAGCTGGGAATCATCTCGTATCATTTTATCATTTTTTCTAGGCTGGAAAAGTGTGTGCACACACATACACAAGCTTCTAAATTCTGCAAGAGATTCCTGTTAGATCTTTAGAAACTGCTGGCCTATTTTCAAAAAGCTGAAAATAAGCTAAAGTCCAGTGCTCAATTTCAGAAATCAAGAGACTGTTTAAGTGATGGTGATGGAAGGTTTCAATGAACACAAAAGATGAAATAGAAGGAAGAGAGATGAAGATAATTCAGTTCCAGAATCCAAAGAGCGAGAAAAAATCTAAAAGTGAGAGGTCAGTATCATTGAGGAGGGGATGGTTTTGTAGTTCTAATTGATTCTGCAGTCTCCTAGAAAGACTGAACTTTCGGAAACATAAAGGTATAGGGCATAAGTTGAAAATATATATCAGGTACAGAATCAATAATTATCCCAGAATCATCTCAAACTGTAGTATAATTAAATTCTGAAGACCTCAAGCAAAATTCTTCAAAGTTATCTCCTTGTAGTCCTCTAAAGAAATAAACTTTGCCAAATGCTCTGAGAAACTATGTTTTCATTAATAATATGACAATGCTTATCAGTCTTAATTTAAAAGATTGTTATGAGAAAGAATATAGATTTGTAAACTGTTAAAATCTTACATATTTGTAAAAAAATTAGATCACATCCATTACCATGTCCCTTTAAAACTATAAAGTGTGATTCGCTGAAAGGCTACACTAGGCTTGAAAGAAACGTTGTTGTTTTATTCCAGTTATTTGGGGAATTGATCTATTTTTTGTGCCTAAATTCTGCTTAGTGTTAGGTCTGCCATCTAGTGGCCACATAAATAAATACAAGCTGTCATCGTAAATTACAGATCACGTGAAAATTACTTTGGCCTCCTGATGTGAAGAACTGACTCACTAGAAAAGCCTCTGATGCCAGGAAAGATTAAAGGAAGGAGGAGAAGAGGACGACAGAGGATGGGATGGTTGGATGGCATCAGCGACTCAATGGATATGAGTTTGAGCAAACTCGGAGATGGTGAAGGACAGGGAAGGCTGGCCTGCTGCAGCCCATGGGGTCACAGAGTCGGACACAACTGAGCAACTGAACTGAACTGAAAAATTTAGAGCATTCCAAAGGGGCCATGTCAACATTACTTACAAGTGTAAACATACTAAAAAAAAAAAAAGAAAGAAAGAAACAAACTAGTGGTAGGAAAATGTATATTTAAGGATTTAATTAAATGTAACTATGGTTACTTAAAACACTTAAATTTTGCTTTTGTGAGTACAAAAGCAAATTATAACTTTTTAAATATGCATGCTGAATTCAAAATAGGAAATTATGTTCATAAACTTCCACTGAGTTTAAAAGAAATAAAATAACTGTTGTATTAGTTGTTTTCACTTACTTATCTTTTATTTTAATAACATGTTTATCTTTCCTACTTCTTAATTTAAAGAATGAAATCAAATGTTCTTCAGTACTTGGATTTGTGCTGTCTGCCAATTTGCCAGAGTCAACAATTATAAAATTAAACATAAACACAGTTTCAAAATTTGAACACTTAAATAAACAAATAAAACAATCTTCATTTTCAAATGATACAGGACTCTTTGGACCTAAAAAAATAAATAAATAAATAAATAAACTAGCAACGCTTTGATTTATTTGTTAATGGTATTGATAGTTAGGTCCTCCACTCTCATTTTCCTGGCATCATTTTAAGAGTTGTATGTCCAGCATCCCACACTCCACTCCCACCCCAATTTCCTTGCAGAGGTCTAGTCTGCTGGCTTGTTTTCTACATGCCCCAGTATTTTAAGATGGTTCATTCATATGACTGAAAATAACACTTGCAACATGTGCAAAGAAGATGTGTACTGAATACACCCTGAGAAATGTTTACAAGTTAAATTCATCAGACAAATGTCCAATATTCATGCTTCGATGTTACAATTGTGATCTTAATTTGTTTGCTTTCTTGATTGGTATGTCTGTGAAAAATGCAGTTTTGACATTCTAATCAGTTATGGTAAAGACATGCAAATGAAAAATTATAAAAAATCAAATAACCATTAGCCATGTTTTTTACTATTGCTGCATCCAGTTAATCTCTCTTTAGGTTTATTATTGCTTGAGATAACAAGTTGGCACCACATTGTTCAAACTGGAAATACAGGTCATTTTGCAATTGCTAATATTGTGTAAAATAGTCCTACAATAATCCACAAAGCTATATTCCATGTTGTTGACACCCCAACAAGTATTTGCAAAATGCAGGCAAAATAATGGATTAGTATCCCCAAACTACTTAATCCCTGACTTTGTGTTGTTCACATTTTTCTTTAATCCATAAATATAACCTTTTACAGCCAACTATGGAAGCCTCAAAGTAGAATAAACTCCAATTTAAGGCATTAATGTTTATATACTGTGTGGATACACTTTTCTGTAAGACAGAATATCTCACATCTCATGTGATTTATGAGAAAAATTCTATTAAGACTCTCTCTATTTGAGAATAAGCACACCAATGTATGGATTTTTATCTTTCTACTCAATCTGTATACTTTCTAGCAATGTAGCCAAAAATCAGAAAAGAATGAAAGGGAGGCAGGAAGGATAGGGGAAAGGAAGGGCAAGAGGGAGGAAAAAATGGAGAGAGAGACAGAGGAAGGGAGGATTTGATTTAAAAAAAAAAAGCGAAAAACAATTTGGATTTCTAAATAAAAGCAAAATTTCCATACTCATAGTTAGCAAAATTAGTCACAAGATTAAATCCATGGTCTCTAAGAATCAGAAGTCCTTTACTTATTACTCTTGTATGGCATCACTGACTCAATGGACATGAGTTTGGGTGGACTCCGGAAGCTGGTGATGGACAGGGAGGCATGGCGTGCTGCAGTTCATGGGGTTGCAAAGAGTTGGACATGACTGAGCGACTGAATTGATTGATTGATTGATGTGTCTTTTCTTGGGCTCCAAAATCACTTCAGACAGTGACTGCAGCAATGCAATTAAAAGACAATTGCTCTTTGGAAGAAAAGTTACGACAAACCTATACAGTGTATTAAAAAGCAACAACAGTCTGTATATGCAAAGCTATAGTTTTTCTCATAATCATGTACAGATGTGAGGAGAGTTGGACCATAAAGAAGGCTAAGCACCGAAGAACTGATGCTTTCAAATTGTGATTCTAGAGAAGACTCTTGAGAGTCTGTTGGACTGCAAGGAGATCAAACCAGTCAATTCTAAAGGAAATCAACCCTGAATACTCATTGGAAGGACTGATGCTGAAGCTGAAGCTTCACACTTTGATCACCTCAGGTGAAGAGTCAACTCACTGAGAAAGACCCTGATACTGGGAAAGATTGAGGGGAGGAGGAGAAGGGGGTGATGGAGAACGAGATGGTTGGATGGCATCACTGATTCAATGGACATGAGTTTGAGCAAACTCCGAGACATATAGTGGAGGACAGGGAAGCCTGGTATTCTACCATCCATGGGATTGCAAAGATTCAGACATCAAGAGTCAGACATCACTGAGCAATTGAAAAACTATTATTATGTGTCAGAGACTTATACTGGGCCAGGTTCATAAAGGGGAGTGTAACATTAAATGTACACTGGAAAAAAAATGTGATAAAATGAGCCCTTTGTATGAACTCTGGCTCCAAAGCCTACCTAGAAAAGTCCTCACTACAACAGCTTGCTTTTGCATCAATTTCCTCAGGAGAAAATCTGTTAAGAAAGGGGATTTATATTCCAAGAGACAAGATGGATATCATATCCCTCATAGAGGATAAAACACTCAGAGGTAAAGGTGTGGGACACAAATCTTTAGACAGCCCATCCGCTAGCACAGGGATGGGACATACCATCCAAGCGCTAAACCAAGCCTTCCATCTGCTTTTGGAAATAAAGTTTTACTTTCTATATCCATTTGTTTATATATTGTATTTAACTCCTTTCATAATATAATAGTACAGTAATCACCACAGGGTCCCTATAGTACACAGAGCCTAAAATATTATCTAGCTTTTTACAGAAAAACTTAATTAACTTTTGTCCAGATAGCAACTGTACCTGTCATTTCCCAAACAAATCTCATACTTTTCTTTTTTGTTGCTCACTTTTCTCTCGATAAGGCTTCCCAGGTGGCTCAGTGGTTAAAAAAAAAAAAAAAATCCACCTGCAGATGTAGGAGATGTGGGTTCGAGCCCTGGGTTGGGAAGATTTCCAGGAGAAGGAAATGGCAATCTACTTCAGTATTCTTGGTGGGAGAATTCCATGAACTGAGAATCCATGGTGTCGCAAAGAGTTAGACATGACTAAGCCAGCACACATGAATTCTCTCCACATGAAATGCTAGTTTCTCAAACCAGGTCCAGCAAAAGTCAAGCTATCCCACAGGTTAGAGCTTTATATGAAATGAATCAAATTGCATATATCATTTGAAGGCTTATTTTGAAATTTAACATTAATTTCTGAAATTTATTGATATTGCTCACTACAAGTTTAGTTTATTACTTTAAACTGTTAGAGTATTTTGCTATATGAATAAACTATGATAAGTCCCTTCTATTGCTTAATGGATATTTGGGTTGGGTCTAATACTATGATTTTTTCTTAGTCCTGTTTCTATGAATGCCCTTGTGCATGTCTCCTGATTTACAGAGTGACAGTTTCTTTAGAGAATATATCTAGGTATTGATTTATTTCCCAGAATGGCTGGAAAATATTTGATATGGTCATTTTAGTAAATTAACCTTTTGTGGTTTTAGTTTCCATTTTTGTCATTGCAAATGGCATTGTGTATCTTTCAGACAGGACCATTAATGACCATTACTGTTTCATCTTCTATTTAAAAAATCTATTCATTTAAATTTTGGAATTTTTTCCCCTTTAACTTTCACATTTTTATCAAATTGAAGGTGTTTTTGTTTATATATGGGCTTCTCTGGTGGCTCAAAGGTTAAAGCATCTGCCCGCAATGCGGGAGACCTGGGTTTGATCCCTGGGATGGAAAAATCCCCTGGAGAAGGAAATGGCAACCCACTCCAGTATTCTTGCCTGGAGAATCCCATGGACAGAGGAGCCTGGTGGGCTACAGTCCACGGGGTCACAAAGAGTCGGACATGACTGAGCGACTTCACTTTATATATATCAGATACTGCAGTTTATATATATCAGATATAGCAGCTGTTGCTACTATTGTCGTTTCAGTGGTGTCTGACTGAACCCCTCTCCCACTTCCCTCCCCATACCATCCCTCTGGGTCATCTCAGTGCACCAGCCCCAAGCATCCTATATCCATACTGTACCCTTACCTGGGGCTTCCCTAGTGGCGCACTGGTAAAGAATGTGCCTGCCAATGCAAGATATATGGGTTTGCTCTCTGAGTTGAGAAGATTCCCTGAAGAAGGAAATGGCAACCCACTCTAGTATTCTTGCCTAGGAAATCCCAGGGACAAAGGAGACTTGTGGGCTACAGTCCATAAGGTCGCCAATGAGTCAGACACAACTTAGTGACTAAACAACAACAACCCTTACATGACATAAACATATACAGTTTTATATCAGGAAATTGCTAAAAATCCTAAGGTTTCAATAACATACATTTTATTCATAGAGGAACTGGTCTTCTTATGTAGAATTTTCCTATATATTTAATAATTAAAATATCTAAATTTTAGTGAATTTAAAATATTCCAAAATCCTAGAGTCCTGTATACTTTTATTTTCAGATGAATAATTAGAATCAAATGATTCACTCCAATCTTTAATAGGTAAAATGTTTATCTGTAGTTTAAACAATACAAAAAATGGAAAGAATTACTCTTTATAGATTATTTGAAGGGCAGCCTTGGATATTAAAAATATTTAACTGTTGTATATTAGAATAAAGTATAAAGGCAATGTAAAACTGTGAGTCTGAGTTTGTGTGTGTGCACACTTACATACACATATATGTATATGTATACATATATACACGTGTGTGTATATATATATATATATATATATGTTAATCTCTGTAAATATATATATTATGATCATGCATACATATATACATAAAAATGTATTCACATGTTTTTTAAAATGTATAGACCTAGAACAAAGATTAAATTTTGGAAAAATTAACTAATAATGCTTAGTCAATGTTATAACTTGAATCTGAAAGAAAGATTATGAAGGTAGGAACAGCACCATCTGTATGCTTAAGGAAAATTTTCATCATCTTAAAAATTTAATGAAAAAAGGGCTTAGTCAATTAAATTAAAAATCCATTTGCATTATAATAAATATCAATATTTTCTTTTTAAGATTTTTAAAATTCTCACAAACTTAAATATAATTTAAAAAATAAAATTAACTAAATTACTGCAATGCGCTTTCCTTCAGTGAAGGAGAACATTTGAGGCATTTGCTATTGTCTCCTTATACAAAAAAATTTCACCATCAGTGGAGACCCTGAAGAATTTAGTCTGGTAGATATCACCAGGGATGGTGGTAAAGAGACCTCCAAAATTCTTTGCTGCCATAAAACCAAAAGAACACTGTAAAAACTGGCAAAGTCAACTTTTTTATAAATCAAAATTGAGCAAAATCTTTTAATAATACAGGTAGTGTTAATCTGAGAAAATGAAGCTGGATCTTGCTAAGAACAGGAAGCTTCATGATATTTTCCCTTGCCATAATACCATCCTTGTCTTTCCAAATATGTGTTTGCCTAGAAAACCAATAATCACCAAAAACGAAACAAAACAAAACAAAAAAACTAGAAATGTAACAATGTCTGCAGGGAACACAATGAATTTAGTGCAACTCCAAGGCCTGTTTTCCAGATAACTGTTATGATTTGATCTGCTTGAAAGTTCCCCAGTAAAGCCCATATGCAAAACATCTCTTTACTTGACTTGACTCAGAGCATTCAAGGACAACCTTTTCCCTATGGGCATGTGTCATAGAGAATCATCAAAAATCAGCAAACATTATAGGCAGCCACAATGATACAACAGTTGGAGAAAACAACAAATGGGGCAAAAAGAGTAAAAGGAATGAGGTATCCATCAGTTCAGGTCAGTTCAGTTCAGTTGCTCAGTCGTGTCCAACTCTGCTACCCCATGGACTGCAGCACACCAGGCCTCCCTGTCCATCACTGGAGCCTACTCAAACTCATGTCCATTGAGTCGGTGATGCCATCCAACCATCTCGTCCTCTGTCATCCCCTTCTCCTCTAGCCTTCAGTCTTTCCCAGCATCAGGGTCTTTTCTAATGAGTTAGGTGGCCTGACTTCGCATCAGATGGCCAAAGTATTGGAGTTTGAGCTTCAGCATCAGTCCTTCCAATGAATATTCAGGACTGATTTCCTTGAGGATGGACTGATTTGATCTCCTTGAAGTCCACAGGACTCTCAAGAGTCTTCTCCAACACCACACTGCAAAAGCATCTGGTCTTTGGCACTCAGCTTTCTTTATAGTCCAACTCTCACATGCATACATGACTACTGGAAAAACCATAGCTTTGACTAGACAGACCTTTGTTGGCAAAATAATGTCTCTGCTTTTTAATATGCTGTCTAGGTTGGTCATAACTTTTCCTCCAGAGAGCAAGTGCTTTTTAATTTTATGGCTGCAATCACCATCTGCAGTGATTTTGGAGCATCCCCCCCCTCAAAAAAAAATCTGCCACTGTTTCCCCATCTATGTGCCATGAAGTGACAGGACCAGATGCCATGCTCTTAGTTTGCTGAATGTTGAGTTTTAAGCCAACTTTTTCACTTTCCTCTTTCACTTTCATCAAGAGGCTCTTTAGTTCTTTGTTTTCTGCCATAAGGGTGGTATCATCTGCATATCTGAGGTTATTGATATTTCTCNACATGTGATGGAAAAATATAAAGATGACACCTAATAAGAAACAGGAAAGGGGGTTAATGACCAAAGTATTAATATCATCCCTGGTCTAAGAACTGATGAAACAGAGGGCCTTATCAAATCACTTAACCTCTTGATTCAGAAACTTCAGATAAAGGTGACTATAAAGGTGACTTTTGTACTTAGACACTTTTAAAAGTACTGTAAGAGGTAATTAAAGGAACTAACTGGATATTAGCTGATACTATTAGCACACTCAGTCATGTCTGACTCTGTGTGATCCCATGGACTGTAAGCCCACCAGGCTCCTCTATCCATGGGATTTTCCAGGCAAGAATATGGGAGTCGGCTGCCATTTCCTACTCCAATTTGCTGGTATTAAGGAATTACTAAGTTTTTCAGTGAGGTATTCATGGTATTATGAGCATGTCAAAAAAAGAGTTCTTATCTTTCAATGAACCAGCCCAAAATATCTACAGAGGAACTGTTATACCTGAGATCTGCTTCAAAATAGCCAAGGGGAGGGGGTGGGGGAAGCACGGAAAAAACAAGATTGAACTGTTGAGAACAGTTCAGTTTAATGAACATTTAGGTTCATTAAACTATTCTTTTTGTATACACTTGAAATTTCCCATAATGAAAAGTTTAAAGAATAATCAAAGTAAATAGGCACAGTAATAATCCAGGCAACAGCATTTCTGGGTTTACATGCTGGGAAGCAGGGTACTACAGAGATGGTTTTGGAGTAAGAAAGACTTGGATGTAAATTCTAGCTCTGCCCCTTTTCTCCTTCCTGGACTGGAGGGCAAATTAATGATATCTACTCACAGATGTGCTATGAGGATGACAAAGTAATGTAGAGTGTCTAGTATGCGTGTGGTAGGCATTCAGTGTCAGTTTTCCCTTCTTTTCTCTACACATTTATGGACTGCTTTCCAGCCAGCCAAAGTGTTTGTTTTGGTGCTATTAAATTCAAGACCTCATTCCTGCTTGAGAAGAAACTACCTGTTAGCTCTACTTGTCTTGAAAGAAAGTGAAAGTGAAGTCGCTCAATCGTGTCTGACTCTTTGCGACCCCATGGACTGTAACCTACCAGGCTTCTCAGTCCATGGGATTTTCCAGGCAAGAGTACTGGAGTGGGTTGCCATTTCCTTCTCNGTCTTGAAAGAAAGTGAAAGTGAAGTCGCTCAATCGTGTCTGACTCTTTGCGACCCCATGGACTGTAACCTACCAGGCTTCTCAGTCCATGGGATTTTCCAGGCAAGAGTACTGGAGTGGGTTGCCATTTCCTTCTCCATGGGATCTTCCTGACACAGGGATCAAACCTGGGTCTCCCACATTGTAGGCAGATGCTTTACCCTCTGAACCACCAGGGAAGCCCAAAGTACTTGTCTTAGTAGTGATTATTGGACTGTAATTTAATCAAAGTGAAGCAAAGTAATAATTATCTCATTACTACCGAGCAAGAAGTACATGTAGCTATCAATAAAAAGTGCCATCATTCAAGAACCATATGAAATAAATGGTCTTTAGCTTTGAGACTGTGAATTACTTTAAAATAAAAAGCAGTAAAATTTTTCTTTATTCAAAAGAAGACAAATGGAAGTTGAAAGATATATATCTCTATAGGGTGGATTGAAAGTTAAACTGTACTGACCCCTAGAGAAGGGTCAGACATCTTTAAGAAAGAGAAGGAAAGTTAGAGGACAGTATCAAAAGGGCTGTATGCTTAACCAACATCCCTTTCCATTTAGAATTATCACTGAAACTGAAGCCACCTCCAGAATAACAGCCTGGTACCATGCAAACCCAAGAAGGTATTTAAGGCCTTTCTGTGGGTAACATTACTCCTAATTGATATCAATTCCTAAGTTTCAGATCTCTTGCTCAGAAGCACTCTTAAAAAATACTCGGGCTTCAATTTGTTCATCCACTAAAAAAAGTTAGGTGATAGTCTATTTTATAAATGTCTTTAAAACTATCTTTAACAATTTATTAATGACAGAAATTTCCCTGAGATTGTTGGCATGGGTATCCTTATAAAATTTTAGTTAAAAATGGGTTCCAGTAATCAAATAATCCCATCCTTATGCCTGGACTCCATATATGATTTCTAACATTTAGCACTGTTTCTGACACTTGTATACACATCTTTCTTACATAATGCTCTTAAATAACCACGGTGTTAATCTGTTCCTTCCTAGATTTTAAGCATCAAAACAGTAGGCAAAGGGTGATGCTTATTACTGCTTTGAATTGGACATAAAAGACCACTAATTTCCCCAACACAAAAAGGTATTTCTGACTTTGTAAAAAAACATGAGTGCATGCTGATTTTTGAAAAAGCATGTTACATTCTAAATGTAATTGGCAAGATTTCCAACTAAAGATATCCTAGTATAAAAAATTTTATCAAGCACATTTTAGACTTTGTATAACTCTGCATGTCTACATTGAACTTAATATTAAATAAATACTAATAACAAAAAAAGGATTTTTCATGCCAGTTGCTAGTCTACTGTTTCACTCAAATTTAATCCTCACTTTATCCTCTGAGCAATGCCATTAAGAAAGCACTATTATATCTCTATTTTTCTGATCAGAAACTGAGGAAAGAGGTTAAGTAGCTTGCCAAAGGGAACATTAACTACATCCTAATACTCTCCTTTCTTTCAAATACAGCTAAAAGAACCGACTAGCAGGAAACCCAGGTCCCAGGCCCTGTCTCAGATCGGTGGTGGTCAGCTAAGCGTATTCCTACGTCAAATGAGGGGCCTGAACCAGATGCCATCTCACTGTAAAATGCTATTTTCTATTCTTCCCTATGTACATTCNAGCTAAAAGAACCGACTAGCAGGAAACCCAGGTCCCAGGCCCTGTCTCAGATCGGTGGTGGTCAGCTAAGCGTATTCCTACGTCAAATGAGGGGCCTGAACCAGATGCCATCTCACTGTAAAATGCTATTTTCTATTCTTCCCTATGTACATTCCCTAGCTACTGAAAACCTTTCTCTGAGGAATCTTGCTTTAAAAAGCTGAAGTTGCATTTAGGAGATATTCATTCAACAAATATTTATTGTTTCAGGCCCTGTCCTAAACATCAAGTACTCTATTTTGGTAAACTATTTTCAGGCAAGATTTATGGATTAAAAATTAATGTGCTCTAACAGTATGTCATCCCCAATGGATCAAAATTCTCACTTAACAGGTTGAAAGAAACTGCTAGGAGAATGAGTCTCCAATTACACATCCCATTAAGGCCAAGACGGTTCCTTTATCCCATATTCCCAGAGCCTAGCACAACACCTAGCTGAGTAAACACTTGAAGGAGCAGAACCTAACTCCAGGACTCAAGAACACACACTGGTAACAATGATAAGGCTATTTCAGTCTGGTAGAAACACTCGATCCCCTGTAGCTGGGCTGCTGGCACTAATGTTTGAAAATTAAGTAATTAAAGCACTTGAGAGAATACTAAAAGGTAGAATCATAAACAAAGTTATACTATTCTAATTATCCTGTCTTCCACCACAATGAAAACAAAGGGTTTGTCTCAAAAAATGGTGTCCCACAATTGCTCAAACAGTTTGGAGTTAACAAACTTTGGCGGCTATGAGGACCTCAAAATGACCAAAAAACAGGCACATACCTGGTGAGTTCGCCACTGAGTCAAAATGACAGTTAGCCAGGACAGCATGCTGGGCACCAGCGCTGGGTTCCAGCTTTACCACAACATTGGTAATGTTGTCATAGTAGCTTGTAAACCCTCCTAAGAAGTCAATGCTAAAGGAGCCTGTGGGCCGTTGCACATCTACTGAAATCTTGTGAAGGCTGTTGCTTTGAGCTTCAATCAGTTTAATCTGTTCCAAAAGGTAATGTACTGTCAGGATTTCATTTTCTGGACTTCCTGTAATCCTGGGGCCAATGGATGTTATATGTTCAAGATAATCCCTGGAAGCAANTGTATGCTTAAGGAAAATTTTCATCATCTTAAAAATTTAATGAAAAAAGGGCTTAGTCAATTAAATTAAAAATCCATTTGCATTATAATAAATATCAATATTTTCTTTTTAAGATTTTTAAAATTCTCACAAACTTAAATATAATTTAAAAAATAAAATTAACTAAATTACTGCAATGCGCTTTCCTTCAGTGAAGGAGAACATTTGAGGCATTTGCTATTGTCTCCTTATACAAAAAAATTTCACCATCAGTGGAGACCCTGAAGAATTTAGTCTGGTAGATATCACCAGGGATGGTGGTAAAGAGACCTCCAAAATTCTTTGCTGCCATAAAACCAAAAGAACACTGTAAAAACTGGCAAAGTCAACTTTTTTATAAATCAAAATTGAGCAAAATCTTTTAATAATACAGGTAGTGTTAATCTGAGAAAATGAAGCTGGATCTTGCTAAGAACAGGAAGCTTCATGATATTTTCCCTTGCCATAATACCATCCTTGTCTTTCCAAATATGTGTTTGCCTAGAAAACCAATAATCACCAAAAACGAAACAAAACAAAACAAAAAAACTAGAAATGTAACAATGTCTGCAGGGAACACAATGAATTTAGTGCAACTCCAAGGCCTGTTTTCCAGATAACTGTTATGATTTGATCTGCTTGAAAGTTCCCCAGTAAAGCCCATATGCAAAACATCTCTTTACTTGACTTGACTCAGAGCATTCAAGGACAACCTTTTCCCTATGGGCATGTGTCATAGAGAATCATCAAAAATCAGCAAACATTATAGGCAGCCACAATGATACAACAGTTGGAGAAAACAACAAATGGGGCAAAAAGAGTAAAAGGAATGAGGTATCCATCAGTTCAGGTCAGTTCAGTTCAGTTGCTCAGTCGTGTCCAACTCTGCTACCCCATGGACTGCAGCACACCAGGCCTCCCTGTCCATCACTGGAGCCTACTCAAACTCATGTCCATTGAGTCGGTGATGCCATCCAACCATCTCGTCCTCTGTCATCCCCTTCTCCTCTAGCCTTCAGTCTTTCCCAGCATCAGGGTCTTTTCTAATGAGTTAGGTGGCCTGACTTCGCATCAGATGGCCAAAGTATTGGAGTTTGAGCTTCAGCATCAGTCCTTCCAATGAATATTCAGGACTGATTTCCTTGAGGATGGACTGATTTGATCTCCTTGAAGTCCACAGGACTCTCAAGAGTCTTCTCCAACACCACACTGCAAAAGCATCTGGTCTTTGGCACTCAGCTTTCTTTATAGTCCAACTCTCACATGCATACATGACTACTGGAAAAACCATAGCTTTGACTAGACAGACCTTTGTTGGCAAAATAATGTCTCTGCTTTTTAATATGCTGTCTAGGTTGGTCATAACTTTTCCTCCAGAGAGCAAGTGCTTTTTAATTTTATGGCTGCAATCACCATCTGCAGTGATTTTGGAGCATCCCCCCCCTCAAAAAAAAATCTGCCACTGTTTCCCCATCTATGTGCCATGAAGTGACAGGACCAGATGCCATGCTCTTAGTTTGCTGAATGTTGAGTTTTAAGCCAACTTTTTCACTTTCCTCTTTCACTTTCATCAAGAGGCTCTTTAGTTCTTTGTTTTCTGCCATAAGGGTGGTATCATCTGCATATCTGAGGTTATTGATATTTCTCACGGCAATTTTGATTCCAGCTAATGCTTCATCCAGCCCAGCATTTCTCATGATGTACTCTGCATATAAGTTAAATAAGCAGGGTGACAATATACCACTTTGATGTACACCTTTACCAATTTGGAACCAGTCTGTTGCTCCATGTCCAGTTCTAACTGTTGCTCCCTGACCTGCATACAGATTTCTCAAGAGGCAGGTCAGGTGGTCTGGTGTCCCCATCTCTTTCAGAATTTTCCACAGTTTGTTGTAATCCATATAGTCAAAGGCTTTGGCATAGTCAATAAAGCAGAAATAGATGTTTTTCTGGAATCTCTTGCTTTTTCTATGATTCAACAAAAGTTGGCAATTTGATCTCGGGTTCCTTTGCCTTTTCTAAATCCAGCTTGAAGTTCTGGAAGTTCATAGTTAACGTACAGTTGAAGCCTGGCTTGGAGAATTTTGAGCATTACTCTACTAGTGTGTGAGGAGTGCATTTAAGGAAATCTCTGTCAATTATTAGCTGACTAATAAGTTAACCAACCAGGGACTTCAATGACTGTATATGAAAATAATATGATTTTGCAGAATTACTTCAAAAAGTCATTAAATAAATAGCAGCATCAACAATAAACAGCAACACAAAGTCATGAAGAAAGATAGGAAGCAGTCAATAGAATCTGTCTATAGGAACATCCCTACATTGGACTTCGTAGGCAAAGACTTCAAATGGAAAGCTTTAAATATGTTCAAAGAAATAGGAAAGTATGTGAATGGTAGCTAACTAAATAGAGATTACAAATAAAAACACAGAACTTATTTTAAAGACAAAAAAAAAAGAAATTTGGGGATTGAAAAGTACTACCTCTAAAGTTGGAGAAGGAAATGGCAACCCACTCCAGTTGCCTGGAGAATCCTGGTGGGCTACAGTCCATGGGGTCACAAAGAGTCGGACACGACTGAGTGACTTAACTAACTAACCTCTAAAGTAAAAAATAAATTATCAGGAGGATCCAAAAACAGATTTAAATAAGAAGAATTAAAAATCAGAAAACTTGAAAATAATTTCATTGAGGTTATCTAGTCTGAGGAACAAAAACAACAAAAAAGGAAGGAAAGTGAACAGAGCCCCAGAAACCTATGAGACACCGTCAATTCTACCAATATATCTATAAAGGAAGTTCCACAAAGAGAGTAAACAGAGGGGAGACATAATGAGATGGAAACAATATTTAGTGAAACAATAGCCAAAAAAATCTGATTTAATGAAATATGTGAATCTACATATCCCCAAACTCAAGAATCTCTAAGATAAATCAATGGCATACACACCAAGATACATCAAATCTATCTAAAATCAAGACAAAGAAAGATTCTTGAAACAACAAAAGAAATATGACTCAATATAAGGGATGCTCAAAAAAGTTAACAACTAATTTGTCATCAGAAACCTTGGAGGCCAAAAGACAATGAGAAAACACAGTCAAGGTGTGTGCGACAAGCGAGGGAAAGAATAGGTAAACAATCATTCCATAGTTAGCAAAATATACTACAGAGTGAAGGAGACATTAAAGTATTACAAAACTATTTGTGTCTTTGAATCTAAAAGATATAAATTAATACATCATGAAAATAATAACCAAAGAAAACTGCATAGACTATACTGACCACCACACAAAATAGACATAGACTTTAACTAAAAAATATTACTAGAGAGAAACCATGATACTTTGTAATGATAAAAGGGTTGTTCCATCAAGAAAAAGATACAATATCTATACTTATAGACTGTTGACAGTTGCCCCGCCCAGAGATCCCGTGTCCTAATCTATGTGCCCTATGAATGTTACCTTATGTGGCATACATTATTTTACAATGATTTAATTGCACTTTTCAGATATAATATATTTAGGGATCTTGAGATAGGAAGATTATCCTGAATGATACGAGTGGGCCCTTTATCCTTACAAGAGGGAGAAAGGAAATCTGACATACACAGAAGAGAAAGAAATTATGTGAAAACTGACCAAAGAGAGATTTGAAGACTGCACTAATGTGACCACAATCCAAGAAATGTTAGAAATCATTAAAAACTGGAAAAAGACAAGATATTAAAATCTCCCCTAGAACCTCTTGAGGGATTGCACCCTTGTAGATGTCTTGATTTTGTCCTAGGGAAACTATTTCAGATCCCAGGCCTCCAAAACTGAGAAAGATTGCTTCTGTTGCATTAAATCACTGTTTCTGGCAATTTGTTACAGTAACCATGAAAAAATAATACAATAATCTTACAAACAGACTGCAAAAGTTTATTAAATAAAACTAAAAAAAAAATCAAAAAAATAAATGGGCAAGAATAGTGGAAGACTTCAAAAATCTCAATTTTGTCAATAGATACAAGATAGAAGGATCAACATAGAAATAGATGTGCACATAAGTATAAACAACTTAGAACTATCAGATACCTTTGATCACTCTAGTCAACAAGAATTGAGTATTTTAATGTTCTTAAGTGCATATAGATATTTCACCAGTATAGATCATGCATGCATGCATGCATGCATGCATGCTCAGTCACTAAGTTATGTCCCACTCTTGGCAACCCCATGGAGTGTAGCTGGTCAACCTCCTCTATCCATGGAATTCTCCAGGCAAGAATACTGGATTTGGAGTGGGATGCCATTTCCTTCTTCAACTTATAGACCATATATTATGCAACAAAACAATCTCAATATACTTAATAGATAGAAATCACACAAAGTTCCCTGATCACAGATAATGAAGTTAGAAAGAAATGTAAGAGTGAAATTTGGGAAATCACAAATATTGGAAATTAAATCACATACTCCTAAAAAGCCAATAAGTTAAAGAAGAAATTACAAGAAAATTGGGCTTTCCCGGTGGCTCAGATGGTAAAAAATCTGCCTACAATGCCAGAGACCTGGGTTTGACCCCTCAGTCAAGAAGATCCCTGGAGGAGGAAATGGCAACCCACTCCAGTTTTCTTTTATAGAGAACTCCATGGACAGAGAAGCCTGGTGGATTACAGGGCTACAGTCCATGGAGTCACAAAGAGTTGGACATGACTGAGTGACTAACACTTTCACAGGAGACTTAGAAAATATTGATAGCTCAATGATCCCTGGTTGGGAAGATCCCCTGGAGAAAGGAAAGGCTACCCACTCCAGTATTCTAGCCTGGAGAATTCCATGGNTACAGTCCATGGAGTCACAAAGAGTTGGACATGACTGAGTGACTAACACTTTCACAGGAGACTTAGAAAATATTGATAGCTCAATGATCCCTGGTTGGGAAGATCCCCTGGAGAAAGGAAAGGCTACCCACTCCAGTATTCTAGCCTGGAGAATTCCATGGACTGTGCCATGGGGTCGCAAAAAGTCAGACACAATTGAGTAACTTTCACTCACTTTATCAGTATTAAAATGCCTTTTACTGATCTTAACAAGTTTATCTTACAATTCATATAGAAATGTAGCATACTCAGAACTGCCAAAACTATCTTACAACAAAAAGAAAGTTGGTGGACTTATAACTCATGATTTCAAAACTTACTGTAAAATTATGCTATTTATATTACTATAGTTTATGTGGTTCAGGCATATAGATGTGTTTGTGTGTGTGTATTTCTCTTGGTGGAACAGAGAGTTCAGAAATGACACTGATAGTCAACTGTACAAATGTGTCAGGATAATTCATTAGGGACAGAATAGACTTTTTGAAAATTTTTACTTGGATAAACAAATATCCACACTCATGTGATTAAAACTGGATCCCTTCCTCACATCATATACAAAAATTAATACATTAAAGACCTAAGTGTAATAGCTGAAACAATAACAGAAGAAAAGAGAGGTATAAATATCACAACCTTGAGTTTTGCAATGTTTTCTTAATTATGATACTAAAAGCAAAAGCAATTTAAAAAATACATATATTAGATTTCTTCAAGATTAAAAACGTTTTTGCTGCAAAGGATATCATTAATATAATGGAAACCAATGTACAGTATGGTATAAAATATTTGTGAAACAACTGTCAGATTAAACAGCTAGTCTGTATAAATAAGTACTAAAGTTCAATAACAAAAATACAAATAACCTAATTTTAAAAATAGGCAGAGACTCTGAATAAACATTTCCTTCCCCCCAAAAAAAGATATAAAAAGGGCCAATAAACACAGAAAGAGATGATCAATGTCATTAAGAATAAGACTTTTCAGGAAAAAACACTGTTAATTTTTAGTAGATATACAACTCAACTGATAGAACTTGAAGTGTGTTCCATATGAAAGAATCATCTTCTGGACCTACTACTAGCTGTGGAGTACTGTGGATATCAGACAAGTGGACTTCATCATTAATCTGTGTAATAAAGGTCAGTTGGAGGTGATCTTATTATATTATCCAAAACCTCATTTCACAAAACCTTTAGTACAGATCTTTTCAGCTGTGATTTCCCCCTTCAACCACTCTTCTCATAAACAACTAACTTAGTCAGTGTCCCCTGAACATGATTGATAAGAAAGCTCTGAGTCATCTTCCTGGTTCCCATACCCAATACGTGAGCTAAGGTTCCTTTCTTCACAAGCAAAACCTGAGTTCTAACCTGTCTTTTTCTTCCTTGTGTCTTATGCTTGCTTTATTTCTAATGTTCCATCACTCATGATCTTCTTTCTACATCTTCTAATCTTGGAACCTCTTTCGTAGGATTTAGAAAGGCTCTGAGCATGGTAACCAGCCCACCATCATCTCTCTTTTAACTGCAGAACAAGAAAAACTGAGTGAATCAAGTTAAATCTTCCCAAAGATCCTGCCTACCTTTAAATGCCAAGGGTTATCTTTTAAGCCAGTTATCAGATTTCTTTTTCAGAAAACCCACATCGCATAGAAAGGAAAAGGCACTCTGTAGCTCCACAGTTATGCGCTCACAGACTGTGCTTTGCAGTGCTGCCCAAACACTAGCCCTGCTTCCATGTAAGTTCTCTTTTTTTCACTCCTATTACACCCATGCATTTCTCTATTTTTGGGTTAGCCTAGATTCTGAAATACTAGTGCACTATTTCCTAATACTAAATCTGTGTTTCATATTCTGCTATTGAGATTTTCTGTCTTCCTTAGGTGGGACAGATCACGTATAATGAGCCTTGAACAGTAAAATGCCCAGAATGGTCAATTCCTTGCAGCCAGCTCTCATGGATGGGTGAGGCTTCATTGTAAGGTTGCCCGAGTCACCTCTCAAATCTAGGCTCACTCTAGAATGTCAATATACCCAATTATTTTTGAGGTCTCAGCCACTTCACAATTCCACCAGGAATCCCATTTACCTCCACTTCCTCCCAGGAAACATATAATTAAGTCTCTTAGCAAATTAAAGATGCCTTCTCTTAGGCGTCTTTCTCTTTTTGCTTAATTAACAGTATTGGGCTGGTCAAAATGCTTGTTAATACATTTTCTTTTTTTAACCTTGCCAGGTAAGTACCTCCAACTACATCTTGATTTTTGAGAAAGTATGTTCCAAATTTTATTAATACCTCCACCTGTCTCAACAGAAGTATATATAAATGTGCATAAACATATACTCTCAGTAATTAAATATTGCCTGTGGATTGAGTGCATATAGAANAGTACCTCCAACTACTTCTTGATTTTTGAGAAAGTATGTTCCAAATTTTATTAATACCTCCACCTGTCTCAACAGAAGTATATATAAATGTGCATAAACATATACTCTCAGTAATTAAATATTGCCTGTGGATTGAGTGCATATAGAAAATAATTTACAATAAAAAAAAGGAGTTTCATGCCATATCTACATATCCAGAAACTATTTTGGTGCAATAGAATAGAAAGAACATTGTGAAAGATCATCTATCCCAAACAAAGTTTTCCTGTTTTTGATATCCCAGTAACTTTATAAGAAGTAAGCTGAAGTGAACTCCAGAATAGTGAAAGTGAACTCATAATACTTTCAGTATTTTTAGGGAATAGATAAGGATGACTAAAATATTTTACCCAGTATTTTAAAAATAAACACTCAAATATTTAGCAGGAACAACAACAAAAAATAAACTCTGGATGATCTGACCCTTGCTCCAGCCAAACTAGTCTGCCTTTATTCCTTCAAGTATATCATTTTCTCCCATGTTAGAGATTTTTCAATTTCTCTGCCCGTTGACTGAAGTATTTTTCACATCTCCCATGTTGTATGTTTTCTTGAATATATTAATCAGATGCCTTGTAACCGTATTTCTTTCATTTTAACTGGTTAACTCAGATTGAAATTATCCTGGTTAATTATTTCATTGAGTATATCTCCTCCACCAGGCATTACTTGTTCCCTAAGAACAGAGGCCATTTATTTTTGTGCCCCCTATTGCATCTTTGGTGTGTACATAGTGCCTCACAAAGAATAGGTCTTCAATAAATTTTTGTGAATAAAGTTGGTGAATAAATCAGAGGAAGATTTCCTTAGGAAATATAAAGGGGTATATATCTATTTATTGGCAGTAATGAAAGCCATGATCATTTATCAGGTCTGTTGGGAGAAAGCAGAGTGAGAAAAGGGTCAAGAAATAAACTCTGAGGGACTCAATAAATAATGGCTGGGCAGAGAAGGATGCTGCTGCAAAGAAGTCTGAAAAGACAAAGACAGAGTGTTGGATAAACACCATCAGACCATGGTGTCAGAAAAATATAGGAAGAGAATGGCAATGGAAAGACGAAGGGAGCAAGTACTCAAAAATACTCACTAGATTTGGCAAGGAGGCCACTAGGGGTCACAGAGAAAGTTAGTTAGGATAGCTTTATGATAAGGGAAGTCATATCATATCAACAAATCTCAGGGCCAATGCTGAACTATATAATCTGAAGGCGTTATCATCCCAGAAGTTGTCCCTAAAAATAACATGTAAAATCAAATGTTAATCTCATAGAGCTTTCTCAATGTAATTACATATTAGTAATTAATTCAGTTACCCATTTTCCTCAATGCATTGCCTCATTTATTTCAGTATGAAAGCACAATTCACCAAAGATTTCATTCCCCCCAAATCATGGTAGCATATACTGGGCTATTATCAATTTGCTAATAATCCATCTCATAGCTCTTATGGATGCATAATACTCACTGAAGTCAATAAGAATTATGGCCACAGAAGTGCTACAGGGCTGAATCTTTAATACTCAAGAATACATTGTCCATACACACCCAAATGGAATTCCCAGGTGGCTCAGTGGTAAAGACCGCCAATTCAGGAGATGCAGGAGACTTGGATTCAATCCCTGGGTCTAGCAGATATCCTGGAGAAGGAAATGGCAACCCACTCCAGTATTCTTGACTGGGAAATTCCATGGACAGATGTGCCTGGCAGTCTACAGTCCATAGGGTTGCAAATGATCGGACATGACTGAGTGACTGAACACACACATACACCGCCAAATAGTATTTGGACAGTCTGTGAATATAATTATTATGTTATAAAACCTTTCATGTCTTTTCTTTCAGGGAGAAATAAAAAATGGTGGGGATTTAAATATGGTATATTCTGGAAACAGTGTGCTTATGAAACAGCAAGGGGGATTTTCAAAACTTGTTCATCTAAATGTAGACAACTATTGTAGGAGCAATGAATTAAGAGGTCATAGTGTTAGACTATAGGTATGACCTTGGTGGAGGAAATGGCAACCCACTCGAGTATTCTTGCCTGGAGAATCCCATGCACAGAGGAGTTCTGACAGTCTACAGTACATGCCATCGTAAAGAGCCAGACATGACTAAATGACTGAGCATGCACATGACCTGGCAGAGGCTTTTTAAAATAACAAAATTAACAGTCTTAGGAAAATATTTCAATAAGATAATTATAACTAAATTTCTCACTAAACATTTGATATGGCAAATAAATTTAAAATATAAATAAACCTACTACTAAAAATACTACATGAAATTTATATGAATACTACATGAAATGTACTTGGGTCAAGAATCTGAAACAGACACGTTTCAGAAAAGGACGTCAATACCCACTCTGCTTCTTTTCTCAGATTTACCAGGCACATGTATTCTTCAATGATGGTCCATGTGACATGGCTCTGCAGTGTCCCATTATTCATAAGCTGAAGCCTAGTTATGTTAGAACAGCAGTAGGAGGACCACGTTAAGTAAATGTATGTCTGAAATCAGGCTCTATTCTGCTTTTCCAATCACTGAAGTAAGGAGAATTCCTGAGTATATTTTATGTTATTCAAGTGATTCAAAGGAATACACTTTGTTCTAGGAGCAAAATTAATTTAATTTGCTACATGAAGTACAAGCAACCTCTTAATGGCTTATATGCACACACACTTTAAAAATGACCTTAAATTATTTAGGCAGAATCCTATGTACAATACTTAGTTTAGATGGAATATCTCTAACAAAACAAAAGGAGTTTTATCATACTGGCCTTTGATAACTAGAGCCTACTTATTTCACTGCAGCTAGATATCAGTGAGAATTAGAGAATATATCAAGAGCTTCCCTGTACCATTTTTTTTCCAGATGACTCTTTGTTTCCTTTATTGATAACACTGTAGAAAATAGGTTCCTTAAGATGTTTCTAAAAGTCAACAGCATCTAAACTGAAGTCTTTGTCATGTACCACAAGTTGGAGGGGGAGAAGAGAAAAAGAAGGAAACAAAAGACAATATTTACCTTTAGCTAAGACTGAATATTATCAGACATCACTGATCATGTAAATAGTATTATTAAGAATTACTGCGGACAAATCCGTTTGTATTCCTGGGATCAAATTCTTTGGGGAGATATGTACACCTCTTTCTGTTATCAGTATAGTACATTTATTCATTGCCAATACATACCAGGTGATGCAGCAGAAACAAACCATATGGTTCCAGAGTTTCCACATGGGAGAACAAACGTGGGAAAATCTTTGAATGCATTTTATTTAAATCTTTCTTACTCTGGTATAGAAAAATATCAACTGGAGTCAGTCACTGTGCTGTCTAAGGCAGAGTGAAATTAATGGAACATTATCAATATTTCCTCTAATTTTTATTGTTTGTGCTGCCTTAGGCAAAATATCTATTTTTATAGTGAGATGAACACATATACAGAACGTTAAAAGACTCTGAAAAAAGTAAAATCCTGCTTGGTGAACATATGTTAGCTATGACCACAATAATGAGCTATAAACTAAGGTTTTAAAACACTGCCATCAGGTTGTAAAAATGTCAGTCTATTAATATAACTATTGCCTAACTCCATACACCCACACTTATTCACAGGGCATGTTTAGCAAGAGTATCTGTGATATTAGAAGCATTCTAAATTCTCCAAAGAATCAAATTATTAAAAGAAAGTCCTATAATATTTACCCTAAATTGCTCTGTTTAAATGTTAAAAGAATGTGATTTATTTTCAGTTTCAGAAATGGAAAGGTATATATAATCTATAAGAATGAAACAAAGTTTAAGGAAATGTGGAACAGGAATTAAAACTTTAAAATGTATACACAGGTCAGCCAGATAACATGAATGAAAGAAATAGACGTCAAGCCCAGCCTCCCTGGAAAACGGTGTCTGAGGCAAAGCTTAGGGGCTAATACTTTGTTGAGAGCTGCAATCCCAAAGCAGCAAGCACAGGGCAAAGGAGGAGAGGTGTGGAAAGTCAGGCAAAGTCAAGGTGGTGCTTTACCAGGCTGGTTACAGCTTCACAAAAACATCCAGTTGGCTGCTTGGACAAAGACAATACCATGAGGAAAGCCTTGGAGAACTCCCTTCCTCTGTCCATCACAGGAAGGAGAGAGAGGGATCTAACTCCCTGAGATCTCCTACCCTTACTGATTTGCAGTTACTATAGGCATTCATTCCCTTTGCTTCCAGGTTATACCTTCAGGCTCTTTGGGTGGCTTCTGAGGAACCTGTATCCCATCTCCCATCGTGGGGCACTTTTCATGAGTCTAGAAATTGTGGGATGAACAAGAGCCTTTTAGTATTTGAGTAGGTTATGCAAGATGGCCAGAGTTGTGTGGTTCCTGCTAGGTAGTAAGGAGCAATAGTGGCTATACCAGAGTTCATACCAGAGTCATCCAGCACCCACAGTGGAGGCTGAGGTCAATTTCAGCTGCAGTAGTAGCAGTAGCAACCAGGATCCTCCGTGAGCTAATGGCCATGGGCCCAGTAGACAGCTGAAGCTAAGTGAATCAGAGTAGGCTCACAGACTGGACCTAGTTTATTAGGCAGGACAAATTAAAACTGACACTCATCCCCAGTGAGGAGATAACATAAGGAGTTCTAGAAACCGTGGAGAATGTGAGAGAGCATGCTGCTACCCAACTCTAGGAACCTGCTGCATGCAATAAGGTTGGGCCAAAATGCTGCATTAATTTTTATTTACATCAGTATTGGACAATACACAGGATTTCTATTCTCCCTGAAGTCTGGAAGCCCAATGAGAACCACAAGGTATGGTCTTAAGGTGAAGCTCATGAAAAATGTCACAGATAAATTTTAATTATATTTGAAATTCAAGAAAATAAAATTAATGTCATTTATGTCTATAGGTAAAATATTAAAATGAATGTCATTTATGTCTATAGGTAAAATATTAAATAAAACTTTCCAAGGAAATTCAGTCTGTCAAAGTGTGAATAATAATACTTTAAGAATTTAAGGTTGTTCAACATCAGATAATCTATCAAAAAGATTTACCAAATTTATATGTTAAAAATAAAATCTATTCAATAGTATAAATAAAATTCAACATCACTAATAATGAAATGACTTAGCAAATATGAAATAAAAGAAACCCCCATAATTTAAAAAGCATTCACATAAAAACTTACAGCATTTAAACCTACATCTATATCATCTATATCTATCCCTATATACATATATATATATATATATATAAAGAGAATACATTAAATAACATGAGATCTTTAACACCATGTCTATTGCATTGTCTTCATTACTTTGGTGAGACAAGTAATATTCCTGGGTCTTTATCTTCTCTTAGAAGATTTTGAAGAAATTTATTTTCATTCCGATTCAGCTGAGTTTTTAAATAATTAAGATGATGGACACCAATTTTTCAACTGCTCTAGAAATAAATGTTAGTAGCCAGCTCTTGAAGTTGAAATCTTCCTTTTATCCTGCCCAAAATGCGATGTCTTATTTTTTTTTGTTGAAGTGCTATTTTCACTATGTGGATAATACTTCTTGCTATTAACATGACTTCCTATTTTGTTTTCCAGCCTCAAATTTCAAAGTTGGCACCATAGCCTTGGCTTCCTTCCTCTGAGGAGCCTGAATTCAAAGGTGAGCCTCGCTGCTTTTATCAAGTCATTTAGCAGGAAGCTAGTGGAAGCAGCATCAGTTTTTAATTAAAATTTCAAAGATTAACTGTTAAAAAAAAACGTGTTAAGTTGGTTTTAACCTAATATCAGGAAATGCTAACTACCTTCAAGACTATATTTCCTTTCTGATACCTAACTGTCTTTTATAATCACACAAAAATAATACATTTTTGTAGAGTAACTAAAATTTCCTTATACTAACAAACTTTTTAATGAATTGAAAAAAAAATCTCACTGCCACGCTATCTTCTGCTTGCAATTCAAGATGGAAAAACTTTTACCGTATACAATCTCACTGTACTTTAATCAATTGTCTTTTAACTAAATACTCAGGGGCTCAAAACAAACAGGAATTGGGACTCAGAAAAAAACACATTGTCAACTTATTTTAAACTTCTTTCTACTATAAGATGCAGCTTTCCCACTTTGGGGCACATACCCAAAAGAACTGAAATCTGAATTTGTAAGAAATGTCTGCACTCCCGTGTCCACTGCAGTATTATTCACAACAGCCAAATTATAGATACAGTCTAAATGTTTATCAATAGATGGATAAGGAAAATGTGTTATATACATATGTATATATGGTTTTCTCAGGTGGCACTAATAGCAAAGAACCCACCTGCCAATGCAGGAAATGCAGGAGACCAGGGTTCGATCCAGCTGTGGCCATATGGAACTGTAGCTCGCCAGGTTCCTCTGTCCATGGGATTCTCCAAACAAGATTACTGGAGTGGGTTGCCACGCCCTCCTCCAGGGGATCTTC
>SJYV01043117.1:25982-47678 GCA_006410875.1 Neotragus pygmaeus | reverse complement strand
TATATATATATATATATATATATATATATATGTATGTATATGTATATATCCATCTTAAAAAGAAGGAAATCTTGCTATACATGACTATATGGATGAACCTAGAGAACAATATGCTTAGGTGAAGTAAGCCAGTCACAGAAGGACAAATGCTTTGACATATATGAAGTGTCTAAAATAGTCAAACTCATAGATGCAGAGAGTAGAATGGTGGTTGCTGGGCTTGGGGAAAATGCAGAGCTGTTGTTCAATGGGTATATGGTATTAAGACGAGTAAGTTTTGGAGATTTGCTTTAAAACACAGTGCCTATAGTTAACAATGCTGTTTTGTACACTTAAAAATCTGTTAAGAGGGTAAATCACATGTTGTGTTCTTCTCAAAATAAAATGAAGCTCATTTTTACAAAGTTTAAATAATGAAGACCCACTCAGAAGAACACAGAGGTATGCTCATGCATGCACACTCGCACAGACATATGCAAACATGCATTCATTCACTGTGTCTCATGAAGAANAAATGCAGAGCTGTTGTTCAATGGGTATATGGTATTAAGACGAGTAAGTTTTGGAGATTTGCTTTAAAACACAGTGCCTATAGTTAACAATGCTGTTTTGTACACTTAAAAATCTGTTAAGAGGGTAAATCACATGTTGTGTTCTTCTCAAAATAAAATGAAGCTCATTTTTACAAAGTTTAAATAATGAAGACCCACTCAGAAGAACACAGAGGTATGCTCATGCATGCACACTCGCACAGACATATGCAAACATGCATTCATTCACTGTGTCTCATGAAGAATCAGGCCAGGACAGTTTCCAAGCAACAGACTGAGGGTGATTTCAGGAGAGAAGATACTATAGAGGTAGAGTTAACAATCAGTGGGAGAATGTTTCACTTCAAATTCAGTAGAGATAGGCAGAGAGACAAGAATACAATCAGAAGCAAAGGGATCTGTAAACAAGGTGAACAGAATGAAGTGAACAGCTTCTGAAACGTGAACAAAAATAAAATAACTCAGAGTGATTACCTGACCACCAGTTCTCATGGGGGTTACAGAAGTTTTAAGATAGGAATGGAGTTATTAAATGTACTGAAGCAGTTTGAATAAATACTGGGTAGTTTTTGGAAAGAAGATTTAAGAACCAAGATGAAGTTCAATATAAAATATAGATGAGAGTATCACAAGGACTGGACTTCTCTTTAGAATTACATTGCAAATGTGTCCAATAAAATTTTCTAGATGTAATTTCTAATTTATGACCATGGGCAGTCCTATTATAATTCTCTTCAATCTTCCTATTTCTGAAGCATGCATACGAATCACATCCTTGTGGTCACAGTATTTTACTGAAATTTTGTTGTATTAAAGAGTACTCAGCATATAAAATCTAACTTAATAGCTAAGGCCTGGACAGTATTTTGCTGTAAGGCAAAATTGCTTTAGGTTGCAGTTTGCAGAAAACATCCCACCTATAATGATTAAAGATTTTAATTCACTCTTATTCCTCCTAACTCCAACATTTAGATGAGATTTTTTTTCTTATTATCCACTGTTACTGACAGTGTTGCCCATTCATATGACACTTTGAAATTCAGTTTCTTTAGCTCATTTACTACACTGCCTGACTTCTAACATAGAATTTGTCTCCCAGTATTTCTCCATCTTCAAAATCTAGCAACCCCATGGACTGTAGCCCACCAGGCTCCTCCATCCATGTCATTTTCTAGGCAAGAGTACTGGAGTGGGTTGCCATTTCCTTCTCCAAGAATCTTCTCAGGTGATACCAATTCTGTTCATATTAGCTATTAAGCTTCCCCATCATCCACATCAAAATCACCATATCATTTAGTTTTCTTTATCATTTATTTCTCTAGCTTACTTCTTACTATACTTGACTTACTACCCAGACTAAAACTCAGTTTAGTTCTGTCATTTTAGCCTTTACTAACAGTGCCTGTCTTTCTAAGGCTCTTTCTCATCCCTATGTCTCCATTACTATTCCCAGTCTTCTCTGAGTTGCTAATCTTTTATCCTGAATCATTCCTACTACCTTTTTTGTTAGTGTTTATATTTTTTAGAAAAAACATAAAAATAGACTTTAATTACAATAGAAATTTCTTAACTCATTTTGCATTGATTTTATGCAGAATTGCCCTGCCTATACCCAATCTCTTCTTCCATAAGCCAAAATTTCACTTTATTTTCTGTAACGTAGATGTTTCCAGAAGATTTGAACCATGTAGTAATGGTTTCATCTATTCTCCCCATATTTCAAAATACATGTCACTATTATACCCTTACTTCTCTCCTTGGAAAAATATCTGTTTTTCCAAAGTTCACTTTTTCTTCTAGACTTGTAATAGACCCCACTGCTGTCTCAACTCTTCGGGGTGTTTATATTTCTTTGATTCTTATTCTCTATTTCTAATCAAAGAAAGTTATTGTACCTACTTCAAAACTTCAAATAAATTATTGTTTAACATTTAAGTTACTCTCCTTTTTTATTTCAAACTTTCTATTTTTTTTATTTTTTTTTAATTTTATTTTTTACTTTATTCTACTTTACAATACTGTATTGGTTTTGCCATACATCGACATGAACCCACCACAGGTGTATACGAGCTCGTATATTTCAAACTTTCTAAATGATCAGTATTCTATAGTTTCAGATAATCTTCTCGTAGCCCCTATAACACATATTTCAAATTCCAGCATTTTAAAGTGATCGGACTTTTATTTTTTGGCTAAACCATTCATATGTTTCAATCTTCCTTGAGCTTTTTTATATTATCTGTCTTGCTGCATGCTTCCCTTGTGGCTCCGCTGGTAAAGAATCTGTCTGAAATGTGGGAGACCTGGGTTCAATCCCTGGGTTGGGAAGATCCCGTGAANTTATTTTTTGGCTAAACCATTCATATGTTTCAATCTTCCTTGAGCTTTTTTATATTATCTGTCTTGCTGCATGCTTCCCTTGTGGCTCTGCTGGTAAAGAATCTGTCTGAAATGTGGGAGACCTGGGTTCAATCCCTGGGTTGGGAAGATCCCATGAAGAAGAAAACAATGACACACTCCAATATATCTTGCTACATGTTTTTTCTTGAAACTCTGGCTCTTCTGAAATACCATGTCTTTGCTCTTTAATTTCACCTTCTCCTGTGAGTACTGTCAAAATTTAAAATCTTGGTCTTCTTGGTGAGAATATAAGCTCTTTTAAGGTGGTATAAAATTAATTTTACTAAATATGGTCTAATTTTTAGATTTCTTAACAAGAATAAAAATTTACAAGGTCTTGCCCATAAGTGAGAGCTTCTTTTACACTTGCATTAACAAGTATAAATATGAGAAAAGAAAGTCTCAATGGTGACTTTACTGTTGAGGTTCAGGCTACACTTCATGAGACAAATCACTAAATACTATAAGCAAAAGTTTGGAGTTTAGGTGAGAATCAACCTTACAAATTCACCTCCATCACTCTTCTATGGAGGTTCCAATGACCAGCATTAATACTACATTTGAAAAATTCAATAAGATTCCTCAAGAGAGAAAGGAATCAGCATGACATTAGCTGACACAGTAAAGTATTAGAGGCAATCCTATGTATTTAAAGAATAGTGCAAAAACAATGAATTTTAATTGTGAATCAGCAAAGTATAAACCAAAAATAGTCAATAATGCTTTAAAATGCTGTTATGGTTCAAGGAATACCATAAAAATGTTTCTGAACAGTGAAAACCCAAAATTTGTTGACATGAATTTTCTGAGTTTTCAAGAAGACCTAGGTAATACATGGACCAATTTCATTCTTATAAAAACAAAGCACTAATTATAGAAATATCACAGAATAATTATAGGGAATAAAAGGAAATATGAGGACCATAATTTTGAACTAGACATAATCTCAAGCCTCCAAAAAAAATAAATAAATAACGTGGAAAAAAAAACAACAACAAAGAAATATGCTCTGTTTGGAACACTCTTTCTTGAAATTAATTTTTTTCAAAGAAAAGAAAGAATGGAAAAAAAAATCAACAGAGTCATTCCACTTCTGAATACTTATCTGAGGAACATAAAGGTGCTAATTTGAAAAGATATGTGCATCCCTATATTCATTGCATCATTATTTACAATAGCCAAGATATGGAAACAACATATATTTCCATTGATGGATAAATGGGGGTGTGGGTGTGTGTGTGGGTGTGTGTGTGTGGGTGTGGGTGTGTGGGTGTGTGGGTGTGGGTGTGGGTGTGGGTGTGTGTGTGGGTGTGAGTGTGTGTGTGTGTAAAGGGCTTCCCTGGTGGCCCAGATGGTAAAAATCTGCCTGGAATGCAGAAAACCTAGGTTCAGTCCCTGAGCTGGGATTATCCCCTGGAGAAGAGAATAGCTACCTACTCCAGTATTCTTGCCTGAAGAATTCCATGGACAAAGGAGCCTGGCAGGGTCCTCTCTCCAAGGGGTTGCACTGAGGAACTAGCACTCATGTGTGCACGCGTGCACACACACACACACACACACACACATATAAAACTCAACCATAAAAATAATGGAATCCTGATATTTGCAACAGCATGGATGGACCTTGAGGGTATTATGTCAAGTGAAATAAGTTAGATGAAGATAGATAAACACTGCATGATTTCACTTATGTGTGGAATCTAAACCAAACACACAAAAAAGAACAGACAAAATAAAATAAAAACAAACTCAGAGTAATGAGCGCAGATTAGTGGTTATCAGAAGAGAAAGGAGCTAGGAGGTAAGCAAAATGGGTAAAGGAAAGAGGGTCAACTGTATGGTGATGGATGTATGGTGATGGATCACCTGAAGTGGTGATCACTTTGTAGTGTATGCAGATGTCAAATTATATAAGGCTATACACCATAAACATTAAAAAGCTGACTGAAACTTCCTAATTTTATTAATCCATCAGAAAAAATATGAACATCTAGGGTTTATAGGAAAAATAATATGTCTAGTTAAACTTGAATTTCAGATCGTCAACAAATACTTTTAATATTATGTTTTTGGCTCAGAGGTTAAACCGTCTGCCTCCAGTGTGGGAAACCTGGGTTCGATCCCTGGGTCAGGAAGATCTCCTGGAGAAGGAAATGGTAACCCACTCCAGTATTCTTGCCTGGAGAATCCCATGAATGGAGAAGCCTGGTAGGCTACAGTCCATGGGGTCGCAAAGAGTCGGACACGACTGAGAGACTTCATTTTCACTTTCACTATAAGGATCTAAGAGAATATTATTTGTGCTTATATCTAATTACTTCTGGTCCATCTCTCTACCCTACCAAGGTTATAAATTCTAACAGGGACCATAATCTTTCACATTTATTACTTTATCTTCCACCTGGAAAACTCCAAATTCTTTTATTTATTTATTTATTTATTATTATTTTTTTAATTTAACTTTACAATACTCTATTGGGTTTGCCATACATCGACATGAATCCACCACAGGTGTACACAAGCTCCCAATCCCGAATCCCCCTCCCACCTCCCACCCCACAACAAATTCTTAACTAAAGAACTAAAGTTTGAAGGTGGGACTAGAATCAACTTCATAGACTCACTTCTATCCTTGTTCTCCAATAAAGTTACCAAGCATTAGTAAAAAACCAAAAATCCATATCATACACTGAGAGCTCAGTAAAAGCCCCTTCACAAAGAGTAGGTTCTTGTAAAATAGTTATTTTAAATAGAAGAATGAAGGCAAAAGTCTCATACTGCTCTCTCTCTCCACTTCTGGCTTACTCTTACAGCAGTCAGGTTTTCCTTGGTTGCTGATACTACATGGTGGCTGACATAAGCAATCAACACCTCTACATTTCTCACTCAACTTCTCTCATTCTCTCTCAACTTCTGTCAGACAAAATAATGACTCAACTAGGCTGGTAAATCACAAAATTTTGGAAGATGGGATGGAAAACACCAAGTTAGTCCCCTTTATTTTACAGATTAAAAAAATAAAAATTCTTATAACTACAAGACCACTTTCCTAGTCAAAATCTTTCAATAGATCTATTATATATCAGATAAATTTCTAAAACCTTGGTGTGGTATAAATATCATCCAAAATTCTGCCTCTATCTTCCCTTCAAGATGTGTATCTTGTCACAGTACTGAATGTTGCATTGTTAAACTTATAACTGGGCTTCTCAGTTGGCACCAATGGTAAAGATTCTGCCTACCAAGGCAGGAGATGCAAGAGATGAGGGTTCGATACCTGGGTTGGGAAGATCACCTGGGGGAGAAAATGGAAATCCCCTCTAGTATACTTCCCTGGAGAATCCCATGAACAGAGGATCCTGATGGGCTACAGACCGTAGGTTTGCAAAGAGTTGGACATGACTGAAGGGACTTAGCACGCAGCACAAACACTCAGAACTGGTATCTGTGCTCTTACTGACCATTTTCTTCCTCCCTTGTCCTCCTATCTGTCCATGTTTCCATTACAGCATTTTAACACTAAGGGATTTATAAGGTTAAACATCTGCCTCCTCTTAATTTGAATTGCAAGATGATAGGTACCATAGCTCATTCCTACTGAGATTACTAATGCCTATTCTGAGTACCAGGGCACAAAGTNAACAAACAAGTAAGAAACCTCAACATAGTTGTCCAAAGTTCAAAACATGATTCATGCACATATTTTACAAAGTGTGTTTAAAACATGATCTCATTGAAAATGATCGAACTACTGGTAACATCTTTCTAGGCCTCAGGCCACTTTGTAAACACAGAAAGCCACAGTTCCTAGGAATTTTATCCCATGTTGAAACGTCCTCAGATTTTACATTGTTGAAAGAATATTTCCCATAAACAGAGAGCTCTCTGGGGGCATTTACAGGACTGAGTGGTAACTCTCAGGGAAGCAACATTTTCGGAACTTTGGGGCATGCTGGACCATTAATGAATTGCCTGGTTTAAAACCAATGTAAATTCGGAGTTGGCTCCTTTCCCAGAATCCTTCTAAGCAGCAGTCTAGCAATAGCAGTAGCACCATTGACACAGAAAAAAGACAGCAGTTGGAGGAACTGAAAAAACTTAAGTTTTGGCCAAGGCATAAAGATATAATGGATGCCAACTTCCAAAGGAGGAGCTAGACCTGATGCAGGATATAAAAACTGAAACAGTAAAAATGATTAATGTTACACTCCAATCCTCACCATGCTAAAGCCCTAGGAGGTTCCAGATATGGGGACAGCTGACTCAAGCAACATCTGTGAAGACACTGTTAGAGGGAGAGTGATTCTGTGAGTATACATTTTCAACACCAAAAGGGAAGAACGGAAATGTGCAGCCAGAGGAACTGAAGGCCAACGCATTCAATGGTGCACTATTGTGATGACTTTTCATTCACTACTTGCATAATTTATTTGTACAATGTAAGTATAGCTTTCTCTCAGGAAAATACCATTCTAGACAAGAAGTTTCCTTTCTGTCCTGTGTTATACAAATAGCTTCATTAACACCTACAAATGCATCATTTTTCACACTCTTTTCCAGATTTTTTCAACTGAGATAGTTTTCCTTTAAATTAAGGCTATTTTTCTTTTACTGAGTTTCTCCTTATAATTCACAGGATATTTGGATGATTTTTAAATAGACAAAATATTTATTGTAATGTAGGCATCCTCATCTTTGAGATGAATATTGAAAGGAAATCCTCATAAACTGCAATAGCCCATGGAATATTCCAAATACCTTTACCTGCTTTGGGACCCATCTCATATAGCATTACAGATTAAAAAATTTTTAAAGCAAAGAGCAATTAATTCATATATCATACTAGCTAGATGAATTACTAAGCTACATCCTTTCTGTGTCCAGGAAAAATTATAGTGTTGTATTAGTACTTAAAATAAATATAAGCAGATGATTTCCAGCACAGTTTCATTATTATCTTATAATAGGGTATGAGCTAAATTGATGAAAAGAAATATGAAAACCTCCTTGCAAACATCAGTGAAACTAACATCTTGGCCTCCTCAGTCAGTTCTAGACTTACCCATCAGACCATGAATTTTTTTTTTTTAGGTAAATTATTTTTAAGGAAATGACTTTACATTTGCAACAGTTAGATGTTGTTGTAAAGTAGTGGTTCTTTTTTTTTTTTTTTTTTTTTTTTTNTCTTGGCCTCCTCAGTCAGTTCTAGACTTACCCATCAGACCATGAATTTTTTTTTTTTAGGTAAATTATTTTTAAGGAAATGACTTTACATTTGCAACAGTTAGATGTTGTTGTAAAGTAGTGGTTCTTTTTTTTTTTTTTACTTTATTCTACTTTACAATACTGTATTGGTTTTGCCATACATCATTTTAGATCAGATTCCCAAACTTTTTAATTCACTGCTGTAAGACTCATTTAAGGAAGAATGGAAACCAAATGCCCAGTTCACAATCATGAGTTGGGTAAGAAAGAAATGGTAGGCTCCTGCAAAGCAGATTTCCTGCATTGGCCCCTAGCAGTATTTACCCAAATTTCTAAGGTGGGGGTGGGGTGATGGCTTCCTCCTTTAGAACTACTTCATGAAAAAAATTAGAATTCAAGAAATTAAGTCACTTAAAATGGGAAGCCAGCAGAAACTGGGGTTGGTTGACAGAAGACAAAAACAATGTAAGGAACATTGGAAGGCATGTAAAAGTGAAAGGACTGTGTTTCTATGCATTATATTCAACAGTCTACATGAGCAAAAATGATAAGGAAAAAAAAAGAAAAAGAAAAGATTTAGCAAGCTCCACTGCCAGGGATGCTGGAAATTTGCCAAACACAAAGAGGTAGCAACTGTTCCACCCTCTTGACTGTATTTAGAGTAACATTGCCCTTCTCACTAAACAAAAGAAAAGGTGTGGTTGAAAGCTGGAGCCTGCATTTATACCTCCTCAAATTGTGCTTGCTTTTTCTTCCTACAAAATATTTGTGTATCTGCTAGCAGGAGGTTAAATCTTTGCCTAGCATGAATTGAAGAAAATAGCATGCTAATTTTTGACGTGATGATAAAGACGTAACATCTCAGGTAAGTGTATTTCACTGTATTGTTTGTAATTGTACATTGGAACAGATTCATCACATTACATTTACTTTTGCTACTGTGAGTGAATGAGTGAATGACAGAGAGGCATTGCCTGGAAAGTTCAAGAAAATATATTATTTATTATTCTCAGAAATTAGGGTTGTCTCTTGTCTCTTACTGTCCCTTATAACATAGCATCTTGGTTAGGATAGCTTATAATTTTCTATCATTTGACTTGTCGTATGTCATATCAAATTTAGATATTTTAGGAAAGATAAAGGAGAGATACATATTATTCAATGAGCTGATTTTCTGAACACAGAATGAGAAGGGTAGACAAAAATAGCGTTCCTTTTGATTTTCTTAAGGACATAATAGCCTTGTCTCTTTGGATTAAGGCTGTTGGCTTGAGAAACGGATCAGCCTCCTCAAAAGGGATACATTGTATATGAAATAGAAGTGATGTGCATAATGTCCAAAAAAATGCAGGTTGACTGCCTGAGGGCAGAGGAGATTCTCAGTGGAGTGTGTTGATTTCCTCAAAGTATCCCCAAACTCAATCCCCTATAGACTTAAGACTCATAAGCAAGTCTCAGGAGAAAAGGATGCTTTCTATTGTGGAATATATAGTAAAACTGAAAAGGACAAAATATAAGACCTCTTTTCAATTTGGCTTCAGACCCTAGTAGCATCTGATGGGCCCTGAGTCATCAGCAAGAAATGACCAGGGTGATGGCACCCAAGGGAAGTGAAAGTACCCATTAAATGTGATACAGCTGTGGACACTGGACGGCAGCTATAATGGAGCAGTGCAGGAAACAGAATGCCCAGGATCAAATCTGAAGGAAAAACACAGCAGATGAAGAAATAGGTGCTGGCATATTGAATTACTGTTTATTCAGTGTTTGAGCCAGCATGGGTAATGTCTGATGCCTTTTACAACCATTATCTCATTTGATCCTCAAGCAAAGGCTTTAGATTAGATATTACAATCCCTATTTTGCAAATGAGGAAAATAATTAAGAGCAGGCATTTTGAGGAAAATATGCACTTATGGGTACCATCCTCCTTTCATGCATGAAAACATTCAATGACTCCAGCCCTGGGAGCTCTGGAACTGAAAATGCTGGGTTGTAATTCTGTATTCAAAAGCCAAAAGTGGGAAGTAATTACAAAATAAGAATGTATAAATAGAATGATACGTAGTAACTGTTTATATATACATTTAAGATGGTGGGAAATAGATGGGGAAACAGTGTCAGACTTTATTTTGGGGGGCTCCAAAATCACTGCAGATGGTGACTGCAGCCATGAAATTAAAGATGCTTACTCCTTGGAAGGAAAGTTATGACGAACTTAGATAGCATATTCAAAAGCAGAGACATTACTTTGCCAATAAAGCTCCGTTTAGTCAAGGCTATGGCTTTTCCTGTGGTCATGTATAGATGTGAGAGTTGAACAGTGAAGAAAGCTGAGTGCCAAAGAATTGATGCTTTTGAACTGTGGTGTTGGATAAGACTCTTGAGAGTCTCTTGGACTGCAAGGAGATCCAACCACTCCATTCTAAAGAAGATCAGTCCTGGGTGTTCTTTGGAAGGAATGATGCTAAAGCTGAAACTCCAGTACTTTGGCCACTTCATGCAAAGAGTTGATTCATTGGAAAAGACTCTGATGCTGAGAGGGATTGTGGGCAGGAGGAGAAGGGGACGACAGAGGATGAGATGGCTGGATGGCATCATCGACTCGATGGACGTGAGTTTGAGTGAACTCCGGGAGTTGGTGATGGACAGGGAGGCCTGGCGTACTGCAATTCATGGGGTTGCAAAGAGTCGGACACGACTGAGTGACTGAACTGAACTGAAGATGGTGGCAGAGAGAATATTAGCTATAAATAATTTAAAATGAAACTATATTTGAACATCTAAGAGAAGATACAATGAAATTACTAATAGTACTAACTAAGAACCATGAAGGGCAAGGGGATGAATAGTATAAAAGCTATGGCCAATAGTTTACGAAACTATCAAATGCATATATCATGGCTACACCAGAGAAAGAATAAAACTTTCAAGAATGCCATCTCATGGTAAGAACAAGTGATCACTTACATGTTGACAATTAAATTTCTAGAAAGACTTCACTCTCCCTGTCTACTTCTCCCACACTCCGTGTCTTGCACTGATTTTAAAAAGGAAGCAAAGGAAGGTAGAGTCTCAAGCCTCATGCGCTTTAACTTTCATGTGTTTTCTTAAGATCTCAGCATAAAATATATGTCACTACAAATGATCTTTGAAAATTAACGGGAACTCTTTAATGAAAAAGGTTAAGCAATGCATCCAGTAGTACACAGTTAATAGGTGACAAAACTGGAGTTTGAATACATTCTGTCTGACTTGAAAAACTATGCTTTATTTTTTAACTTTGTATTTTGGAATAATTACATATCTATAGAAGTTTCAAGATAGTACAGAGATCCCATATACTCTTTACCAGTTTCCCTCATGGTTACATTATATACAACTGAAATATAATATCAGTTGTCACTGGAGCAAAGTGTGTGTAGTTTCATGTCATTTATGTAATGAGCATCACAAACAAGATGTAGAACTATTCCATACCACAAAGATCTCCTTCATACACCCTTTATAGTCACACCTATCATCTCCCCACAACTATCTCTAAACTCTGGCAACCACTAATCTGCTCTTTATATTTTTATTTCAAGAACGCTATATAAATGGAATCATATGCTTTTTAGGTCTATTCAAATTTTGCACCTATGAAGAGTTTGTTCCTTTTGACTGCTAAGCAGTAGCCCATGGTATGGATGTATCACAGTTGGTTTAACTTTCACATGTTGAAGGCCACTTAGGTCATTTCATCTTTTGACGATTAAAAACAAAATTGTGATTTAAAATCATGCATATGTATTTGTGTGGGCATAGTTTGTGTGTGAAAGTCACTCAGTTGAGCCTGACTCTTTGTAAGCCCATGGTCTATACAGTCCATGGAATTCTCCAGGGCCGAATACTGGAGTGGGTAGCCTTTCCTTTCTCCAGGGGATCTTCCCAACTCGGGGATCAAACCCAGGTCTCCCACATTGCAGGCTGATTCTTTACCAGCTGAGCCACCAGGGAAGCCCTGTGTGGACATAAATACTCACTTAAATAAATGCCATAAATGCCCAGGAATGTGATTGTTGGCTCTTAAGGTAAGTATAAATTTAAGTGGTTTTGTTTTTGCTATTGTTTTAGAAAATTGCCCCTATTTTGTTTTTCTTTTTTTACCAGAATAGGAAAATTTGTTTACCCACTTCATTTTAGTACTTCCTAAATCATTTCAGTCATGTCCAACTCTTTGTGACCCTGTGGACTGTAGCCCACCAGGCTTCTCTGTTCATGGGATTTTCCAGGCAAGAGTACTGGAGTGGGTTGCCATTTCCTCCTCCAGGGGACCTTGCTGATCCAAGAATTGAACCCATATCTCTTACATCTCCTGCATTGGCAGGCAGGTTCTTTACAACTAGCACCACCTGGGAGGCCAAATTTGAACAAACAATATCAATGGCATCTGTGACAATCAGCTTTCAATGGTCCCTAAAGATCCCTGTCTCTTCCTGATATTCAAACTTCTCTATATCTCCTTCCACATTTTTACTAAGGCTGGAAGGTATGGCCAATAGATTATGATAGAAGTCATGGTTTGTATTTCCAAGATAAGGTTTTAAAAGACTGTACTTGCTTTCTCTCTTTCATCGTTTGGTCTGGAGGGAGCCATCTTGTGAGAAGCCCTCTGAGACAAGCCCAGTGGGGAAGAACTGAAGCCTGCCGCTAACCTACCTGGGCGAGCTTGGAAGTGACCTTTCAGCCTCAGTTCTTTGTTGTTGGTTAGTCACTTCAGTTGTGTCCGACTCTTTATGACCCCATGGACTAGACCCCACCAGGCTCCTCTCTCAGTGGGATTTCCCAAGCAAGAATACCGGAGTGGGTTGCCATTTCCTTCTCCAGAGGATCTTCCCAAACCAGGGATTGAATATACATCTCCTGCATTGGCAAACAGAATTTTTACCACTGAGCCATCAGGGAAGCCCTCAGCCCCTGAAGTTAGGACTTCAAAACCTGTAACTCTGCCCAATACCTTGAGTGCAACCTTATGAAAGACCCTAAGTCAATTCAACCAGCTAAGACATTCCAAGATTTCTAACACACATACACACACACACAAACCTATGACATAACAAATATTAATTGTTGTAAGAAGCCAAATGTTGCTTACTTTGTTATGTAACCATAAATAGCAAATATACATATTCACATAAGTGCAGTGCTTCCATAATAAAAATTTTAAATGTTAGAATAGTGTTGCAACTAGGTAACAAGTAGAGGTGAATAAACTGTAAGAATTTGAGGAGAATTGCTAGTGAGGTCTCAAAATACCTTGAATATGCTATTCATAGAATTTTTATTTTGTGAAAGCTAGGGGTGAGGACTTAAAAGAAAGTGAGGAAAATATTATCAGAAACTGGTATAAAGAGAATCTTCACTATGTAGTGACAAAAAATTTAGACAAACAGTGACATGTGGAAATGTAGAAAATACACCTAATGAACTGGGTGATATAACTAGTGAGATTTCAACTACAGTATGGAAAATGCAAGCTAATTTTCTTTTTTCTCCCTCTTTAGAATAAATGCAATAAGGAAAAGATTAGATAAAAAATGAGGTAGGTGGGGCAAGTGGCTGTTAAATGAAATCTAATACTTCAAACAAGTCTTAGCTCTAAGATCTAAGCCTTAGTTAGAAGTCAAACAATGGGAATATTAAATGGTTTCCAAGCAATGATCACATGCATGGAACTCTGGGGGAAGGTATATATAAAGATGAAGCAAAAGTGAGCCTGTAAGATCTCAGAAATATCAGAGTATGCTGCAGACCAAAGACCTTTCTTAAAAGCATATCTCACAAATCCTTTCAATCAAACAGGTTTGAGGTTTAAAAAGATTTCAGGGGTCTACCATCACTGTTTCAGCAGAAAACTGAGATAGAAAGGGGCTGATCACAGAGAGACTTTTAGGAATGGCTTTTGTCTAATGGAGTATCCATCAAGAGATGGACAGGAGACCTATAATATTTTTAAAAGAATTGTATCAGCAGAAACACTGCCAGCTTAGAATGAAAGGACTAAAGACAGAGTAAATTAAAAGAGGCATTGGAAAGCAGAACTTGGACAACTCAGAACATTAATGAGATGGAAGCTTCTGTTCTCTTTCATGAAGAAGGAAATACACACAAAATAAAGCCAAAATGGAGCCACATTTCATGGAGAGTAATTTCTGGGTAGGGATAGGACGGAGTCCCAAACAAGAAATTTCCAAATTCATTCTGGATGGATTTCAGGATTTTTAGATAGCAAAAAATCCTGTGTATCCTCTATTTTTCTTTTATTAGAAATATCCATGGTGGCTATATGTGTGTGTGTGTGTATCTTCACAATATATATCTTCAAGATGTATATATATATATATNACCATCAAATCCTAGTATTTGATGTTCCAACCCTTATTGTAGCAGAAATGATCTACATAACCAATGCAACAAGGCCAAAATTAGTGGGGTGTCACTTCTGAGATTAGGGTATACAAAACTTTTTTATTTTGGCCTTTCTCTCATTCACTTGCTCACTCATTTGTGTGTGCACACATACATACTTATCTATCATTTTCTCATAGAAAAGCCAATTTGTATGTAGTTCATATGGTGAAGAACTTAACCCTTCTTAAACAGTCACAGGTGCCATCTTAGAACTAGATCCCTGAGTCTCAATCAGAAGTCTTCATATATTGAAACCATAGCCAACACCAAGCCTGGAACCTCATGAGACAACCTGAGTCAAAACCATTTGGCTAAGCCACTCCAGGATTCCTGATCCACAGAAACTGGGAGATAACAGATGGTGTACCTTCAAGCCACTAAGGTTCAGGGTAATTTGTTATACAGCAATAAACAACTACAATAGTTTTTAATAGATGATTAAGATTTAGGGTATCCACAAATAGAGTGACTTGGATTACCAGATGCAGCAATAACTTGAGAAAATTTGTGTAAAAATGTGATTCTTAAGGCAATAACATGTACAAGATGCTATCTCAGAAAGGCAGGACTGAGTTGTGATTTTAATTGAGAAATTGTATCTCCATTACATTGCAGTTTATACTCTTTGAAGAAAATATAAAACAAAAGGCGCTGTCAATATGTCTCCTGCACTATTAAGGACAGCATATACCCTAACCAAGTAATGGGAATTCACTAGATGGGTGTTTCCTTTTATCAGGGATTGCATAGAACTGATGCCTCTATGTCATTCACCCAACTCATCTGGGTCTGATCTCACTTAATAAGCCACCTTTGAATTATAAATTGGCTTAGTGTACAAATTTTCCAAGACGGGGTCAGTTCAATAGTTAGCTAAAATTAATTCCTAAGCTACTGTGCACTTGTGAACAAAATCATAAACATTCCAATTAAAATTTTAACATTTTGTAACCATGTTAGCAGAAGCCAGTTATACCATACCATCCTGGTCAATTTTGGATGCCTTGAAGAAAAGGTGTTTCTTATCTTTAAGTCAAAGAATATGTATTTGCTGAGATCCTAGCAAGAGGTGAGTTTCCTTCTGGTCTCTATAAAGTCATCTCTGTCTCATCTTACTCTAAATTCAGTACTGAGAATCACTAGGGGATGGGCAGAAAGTACTAGGCCAGAGGGCAGCATGGGAGAGCTGGCTATTTTTATCTGTTTGTTTTCTTTCTGTCACATGTCATGTAGGATCCTAGCTCCCTGAGCAGGGATCAGACCCAAGCTCCCTCTCTACAGTGGAAGGATAGAGTCTTAACCACTAAATCACCAGGGAAGTCCCCAGAACAATAACTCTTGACCAACACTTTCCCTGCTATCCTCTGACATTTCCTGGGCTCAGTTATACAGTCTAAGGAGGGAGAGAGGGAAGGAGAGAGAAGATACCTGTGCTTAGTTGTGTCCAACTCTTTTGATACCCCATGGAGAGCAGCCCACCAGGCACCTCTGTCTATGGAATTTTCCAGACAAGAATACTGGAGTGGGTTGCCATTTCCTCTTGCAGGGCATCTTTCCAACCCAGGGATTGAACCAGCATTTCCTGCATTTGCAGGCAGATTATTTACCACTGTGCCACCCAGGAAGCCCTAAATTCAGTGCTGCTGCTGCTGCTGCTGCTAAATCACTTCAGTCGTGTCCGACTCTGTGTGTGGTATTGTTAAATTTTACTGTGTTTCCCATATAATCAAATAGCACTTAATAGTTTTCAGAAAATTATGAACATCAGTTTCACAAAACAAAAAAGGTTGAAAATGATAAGCCTGATGAATTTGTGAACTCTTAGCTCAAAGTAGGCATTTTGAATATATTTACAAAGCAGCATAACATGCCAGGGACTCCCCAGGTGGCACTAGTGGTAAAGAACCTGCCTGCCAATGCAGGAGACATAAGGGATATGGGTTTGATCCTTGGGTCAGGAAGATCCCCTGAGGAGGGCATGGCAACCCACTCCAGTATTCTTGCCTGGAAAATCCAATGGACAGAATAGCCTGGCGGGTTACAGTCCAAGGGGTCTCAAAGAGTCCACCATGACTGAAGTGACTTAGCACATACACACACACACACACACACACACACACATAACCTACCATGAGGGGAAAAAAATCAATCACATGGCATAATATTCAGTGTGGGTTGTTGTTTAGTCACTACGTCATGTCTGACTCTGCAACCCCATGGACTGCATCACTCCAGCCTTTCTATCTTTCACTATCTCCTGGAGTTTGCCCAAGTTCATGTCCATTGAATCAGTGATGCTATCCAGCCAATAGTGTGGGTATATGCTTCAATTTATTTTGTCAAGTACAATATTACCAAGTCCTTGTATTTGGAATCACAGTGCTTGAACGTAATTCTTTTGCCTAGGATTTGCCTAAAGTTAGTCAAATCAGAAGAGGCTTCTGGGTTGAGGACAAATTACAGAAAAGGAATCTCCAACTTTTATGACCTAGGTTATTGTTCAATTGATGCATCATTGGATCTTTATTATTTAAACTAAAATAGGTTCACTTTAATGGCATAAAATGCATTGATTTGGGCTATTCTCCTTAGAGTCTTGCTGAAAAGTAGCAGTTTCCACTTTCTCAGGATACCCATTGCTCTGTTTAGTCACTTTCTCTTGGATTGATTTCTCTTTTCCTCTTTGGTCTTCCTTCTACGTGACTTTTTATTTCTGCTCATGCTTCTGAGTAATGTTATGCAGATGACACTCCACCCTTGAAGAGTATTTAACCAGCAAGCATAACTACTCTGTAGCGGATAAATTTAGAAAGGGACTCTGCTAATTCAAAATGTCTACTCATTGGCTACATTGCTGCTTATAAATCTGCATTCTTAGCTTCAATATATTTCAATTCAAATACCATCATTCTGACCACTTTTTTGCTCATTCCTGTGTTTATTCATTTATTTTAAAAAAATCAGTGCTTACTATATATTAAAAAAAAAAGGTGAATAGGAAAGAAGGAAACAAGGGAAGGAGACAAAGGAATGGAGGGAGGGGAGAAGGAAGAAAGAAAAAAAGAAAACAGACTCTACTCTCAAACGTCCTACAATCCAGCAGAAGGACATGAAAACAAATAAGTGCACTAAAATGTTACAGATGTTCGTATAGTAACAAATATTTCAAAATAATGTGAATACTTTTCTACATGGAGATTCTCTTCTAGAAAAAATTTATCTGGCTAAATGTCCTTTTTTCCTCCTAAGTTATTTGGTAATAACTGTGCTCCTAAACTTATTTATTTGACCTGGTGTATTTGAGATGTGGATAATTAGATATTTGGATTATAAAGTCCATGTTATCATCCCTTCTCTCAGCTCCGAGATTAAAAATAAAAACAACAAGCAAACAAACAAATGAACAACAACAAAAAAATGTTTCAGAAAACGTCTAATTCCATTAAGCTGACCTTTAGAACATTTCTGAAATGTATCTTTGAATTTGGCTGACATTTTTTGTTTGTAAAGTTTCTGGGTATGAAAAATATATGCATAAGCCAGGTAAAACAAGTAATAAATAAAAATATAAATGTCTCAAGAATAATACCAAGTAGTGGAAAGGAAATTAGCATCTTTTAACTACTTATGTATACTAGGTATTGTATTATTTATGAAAAATAAGTATATGTCCATACATTTTACAGAAACTCTTTGGAGAAAAATATGTTATAGAATTAATATATATATATATATATTTTATTTTAGAATACAAATACATTCATTTCTCTTTTCACTACAAAACGTTTCAACAAGTTATGATAATTCCCACTAGAAAGGATTGGAAAACATGACTATTAACTTCACACAAGTTTTAATCTATTTTATAGATGAGGAAACTGAGGTTTAAAAATATAAATTACCCAGACTGACAATTATTGGTCAGATATAAATGCCTAATATCACTACGTTAACACTTGAAGTGAAGTCACTCAGTCTTAGTAGGAAATATTCAATTCAATAAAGATTTATCCAGTGGAGATTCAAACTCATGCCTGCCATATTTCATAGGCCATACTTTTCCACTACCTCAGGATATACCAATTTTTACAAAATACTCTCTCCATAGGACTTGATATTGAAAATGTCATATAGCATATTGCCGCTTACTAAAATAATGTAGAGTACAATGATTTTTTATCCAAAAATATTTGCTTTTAATTTAGGAATTGTATTTTTCAACTTTTCATCCCACAACTTGTATATAAATAAGTGTGAGACACTGATGCAAATCTCACCTGCTCAGTTATGCTTAAAGAATATAAGCAGCAAGAGAATATAAAAAAGAACTTTATAAGTTAAGTAATACGTTTTAATGAAAGTCCTAAGAAAATTCTAACTCCAGAGGGGAGGAAGTTGCTCTCCTAAGATATGAGTTATCCATAAGATGTTGCTTTATAAGAGAGCTATCATGTAGCAATTAAGTATAGCAATTAAATGGCATTAAAAATTGAAATTTATAATCCTTAACAGGTTTTCAAAAGCGGTCTGAATTTATTTGCCAACTGTGATTTTCTTTAATTACTGAATCCAGCCTCATTCCCAAAAGTCCTTCCATATAGAATAATTTTTATCACGATTTACTGAATCATCAAGTACTGTTCTTTATTTCTGATGAAGTCATTTAAAATGTTCTAATACCCAGCAGTCACCTTCCTGAAACATTTGAGGGGAGGAGTGAACTCTCCCCAAATATAAAGGTTTGAGAAAGTAACCTGATATAATAGGAGCTTGACTTCTTGGCTCCTGATTTTAATACTGTTTGCCTTTATTATACACTAAGATGGCTTCATGCAATATAATTAGTGCTTTTAGTCACACACTTGTTTCAGATTAAAGGGCAAACAAAATGAAATGTTTGGAACGAGTATATGTTTTAAACTAATAAAGTTACTTTATCCTCCTCTTTGACTAAAGAAGCTCAATGCAAAACTAAAGTAAATAAACAAGCAATTATTATCCAATTACCCACAAATATGTGTATGATTTAGCTCTATTTGTAAGGATGCCAGCAATGAGAAAGTTGAGTTTCACAATTATCTGACAAAGCCCCCATTCTCTCTTCACTCCTCCTCCTCTCAGATTTCAAAAGATCAAATTAGCACTACTGAATAAATTATCTTAATACTATACTACTGCTTCTAAGGGAGAAATTTTGTGTTACCATTTAAGCAGAAAGTTTGTTTTCACCATCTAAACAATAGAGAGGGATCTAAGGAGATCAAAAGGAATATAACATGCAACTTGTGCTTATCACTGTATAGTTTGACTTTTTCAGAGTTAAACCCTACACAAAGTGATGACTTCTGCAAGGCTCAGTTGAGATAGCAGTCCTGGCAAACACCTTGGTTTCAGCCTGGTGAGACCCTGGATAAGAATCCAGCTAATTTTCCCCGAGATTACCCACTCATAGAAACCATGAGATAATAAATTTGTTTTGTTTAACACTGTTGCACGCTGAGTTGCTTCAGTCATGTCTGACTCTTTGTGACCCCATGGACTATATAGCCTGCTGCATTTCTCTGTCCATAGGATTTTCCAGGCCAGAATATTGGAGTGGGTTGCTATTTCCTTCTCCAGGGATCAAACCATATCTGTCTCCTGCATTGGCAGGCTGGTTCTTTACCACTAGCGCCACTTTGCCACCTGGTAGACCTGTGGCAATTTGTTATACAGCAACTGACAAATAAAATTTACCATGTTCATTTGTTAGAAGATTCAGGATTACAAAGATGTTAATTCTCATTAGTCTAGATAGATAGACACATATACAGTCATTTATGACAAAGTTGACCTTGAACTGAAGTGGGAAAATGACTGCTCCAGTAATTTTAAGAACTCTATAGGATAGCCATGTGGGAAAAATGTATCTTGACCTTTATCTCAAAACATAATCAGAAGTCAATTTCAGGTGGCTTGTTCATTTAAAAGTAAATTAAAAAACAAAATAAAGCCCCCATACGTATCATGACCTTGAGGTTTGGCAAATAGTTTTTAACAGGATAAAAAGTCACTAACCATAAAGGAAAAGCCCAATTAATGTTTGGCTTTTAATAAAATAAAAATAATATAACTCAAATAAGCCATTAAGTGAAAAGCATACCACAGAATGGAAGAGGATATTCACAATACATTTATCTGACCAGTGATGAGCATCTAGAATGTATAAGAATCTTATAACTCAATTTTAAGAAATCAAGACTCATTAAAAATATATTTAAGTGTCTTAAATAGGTACTTAACAACAAGGGAATTTCAAACGGTCAATAAACATATGAAAGGTTTTCAATGTCCACATCCATCAAGAAAATGCATATTAAAATGCAATACCATTACACGTCAACCAGAATGGCTAAAACAAAAAGACTAATACTGTCTGTACAAAAAAGATCTTCATGACCAAGATAATCATGATGGTGTGATCACTCACCTAGAGCCAGACATCCTGGAATGGGAAGTCAAGTGGGCCTTAGAAAGCATCACTTGAACAAAGCTAGTGGAGGTGATGGAATTCAGGCTGAGCTATTTCAAATCTTGAAAGATGATGCTGTGAAAGTGCTGCACTCAATATGCCAGCAAATTTGGAGAACTCAGCAGTGGCCACAGGACTGGAAAAGGTCAGTTTTCATTCCAATCCCAAAGAAAGGCAATGCCAAAGAATGCTCAAACTACTGCACAATTGCACTCATCTCACACGCTAGTAAAGTCATGCTCAAAATTCTCCAAGCCAGGCTTCAGCAATACGTGAACTGTGTACTTCCAGATGTTCAAGCTGATTTTAGAAAAGGCAGAGGAACCAGAGATCAAATTGCCAACATCTGCTGGATCATGGAAAAAGCAAGAGAGTTCCAGAAAAACATCTATTTCTGCTTTATTGACTATGCCAAAGCCTTTGGCTGTGTGGATCACAATACACTGTGGAAAATTCTGAAAGAGATGGGAATACCAGACCACCTGACCTGCCTCTTGAGAAACCTATATGCAGGTCAGGAGGCAACAATTAGAACTGGACATGGAACAACAACAAATAGGAAAAAGAGTACGTCAA
>SJYV01043117.1:0-15079 GCA_006410875.1 Neotragus pygmaeus | reverse complement strand
TGTCATTTAGCTTGCAGATTGAGGATCAAGGTTTAGTTGAATTTGGACTCATTTGATTTTAATTGGTTTATATTAAAGCCTTGGACTATGTTATTCTTTCAAAAGTTGTGCCTTGCCCCTTTCCTCCTGTTTTGTGTTCTTTTCCTGAGCCCTGTCCAGGCCCACCGTGTTCCCTCTACAATCTTCTGAAGGGACAAGAAAATAGCTGGCCCTTGGGAGAAAAATGCTGTAAATATCCAATCTCTCTAGATATTCAGGCTTTCATCTTTCTTGTTTCCTACAACATGTGCAACAACAACCATCTCTCAGTGAACCTGCTAGGGTGGGTGACAGGCACACAATGCCTGCTAGAAGTTTATCTGTTGGTGGCATCCCTTCAAGGGCAATTGGGCTTCTGAGAAAATGTTTGTCACTTTGGAAGTTAGCCCAGCAGGCCGTCTGCTACTCTTCTCCTAAAGTTACAAACATACTCCTGGATCAAATCTCCTTGCTACTCTTCTCCTAAAGTTACAAACATACTCCTGGATCAAATCTCCACTCCACTTTTATGGAATATCCCTGGTCTGTTGCTTCTTATCAATTTGTTCTTAAGCCACTTACTAGCTCCTATAACCGGGACCCTGCCCCCTTATAGGCAACATCACGCCACCCTGCTTATTAATAAAATACTCTAATGCTCCTAACAGAACCAGACAACCCACTCCTCTCTCTGTCATTACTTCTGCCATTACCTAAAATGGGTCTATGACAATGAAATGTTTACCAATGGAGACACCCTAGCCTGCTCTTATGGAGCACGAGGGGAGGAAATCAGTGACTTACATTCCCTCAGAGGAATAAGAGGATAAGTCTTATGGCTGCTTCACCAGGTTCCCAGTTTCGGGGCACAGACATAGATTGCTTGACATCATGGTATCTATTCCCATCCACGGTGGATAAACCAGCAATGAGTTAAGATTATCACCCCTTAATCCTACCCAGCACTGGACATGCTGGAGACCTTGGGGATGCTCAGCTCCAGGTCAACCTGCCTTGACCTGCCTAAGGATCTGGTCTCTGGGAGCTTGTCATGCCTCAACGTACTCAAGGACCCAATTCTTGGGAGGTTGACATGTCTCGATCTGTCTGGGGATCTGCACCCTGACCTGGGGAAGCCTGGCTCTCAGGTTGCAAAAGTACTGGGTAGGATAAGCTTCAGACTCACTGCTAAGGAATTCCACCCATGGAAATAGAAGGAAGCCAATTAGCTGTGGGACTATGCTCAATCTCAGCAGTAACTCAGGAGCCCAATGAGAACCCCATTGCCTTTCTGGAAAGGCTAAAAGAGGCCCTCCAAAAGTTTACCATACCAGACTTAGACTCTTATGAGGGATGGGTGATTTTAAAGGACAAATTCCTGTTCCAATGTACATCAGACATTGGGATAAAGCTACAACAGCTACATGAGATGGTCCAGACAGCCATCCATACCTTTTATAACAGAGAACAGGAGAAGGAGGCCCAGGCCCAGGAAAGGGAGAAAAGGAAAGAGACAAGGCATGCCCAGATGCTGGCTGCCCTCCAGGGAAAACCTATGGCAAACCCCAAGTCCTTGAAGGACAAGGAACCAGGCAAATGCCTAATCTGTAGACAGGCGGGACATTGGGCCAAAGAATATCCAAACTGTGACAAGTTTGGCTTGCTACAAATGCCATCAACTGGGACACTGTGCAGCACTTTGCCCTCGGAACCCAAGAGCCGCAAGGTCAAGCACCAAGCCTTCCCTCACAATGTTTCAACAGGACTGAAGCAGCCCCCTCTAGCCAGCCCACCTGTCACAGATAATCATCATGGGGCTGGAGCCAAGGGTGCAACTGGATGTGGCAGGTAGGTCCGAGAATTTCTTGGCTGACACAGGGGCTACCTACTCTGTCCTGACCTCCTACTCCCGAGCCTTCTCCTCCCAAACCTGTACCATTTAGGGTGCTACAGGAAAAAAAAAACTACAAAAAGATTCACCTGAATACTTCTTTGTTGCTGGGGTGGGCAAATATTTTCCCACCAGTTTNTCTGTCCTGACCTCCTACTCCCGAGTCTTCTCCTCCCAAACCTGTACCATTTAGGGTGCTACAGGAAAAAAAAAAAAAACTACAAAAAGATTCACCTGAATACTTCTTTGTTGCTGGGGTGGGCAAATATTTTCCCACCAGTTTCTGGTGGCCCCTGAGTGTCCTATTGGGAAGAGATCTTTCCCTGCCTTCAAAATCTTGGAGCTATTGCACTTCTGATAGGAGATACTTCTAAAACTCTCTCCTGGGGGCAAACTAACTATTTTTACCTGACACCAAGTGAAATAACTCCTGAATGGGAGAGGTCATTTATGGATGTCTGATCAAAGAATCCTCAGATATCAAGTAGTGCTGATGGAACATCCAGGCCTGACTATATCCCCTTGTGAAGTTCTTAACCCAGCTACCCACCTGCCTACCCCCAAGGGCTCTCTCCCCTTTCACTCTTACCTAGAAACTTTGGACCACTGGACAAAACCCTGAGAGGTGTTGTCAGAAGAGCCTATGACCAATCCTGAGGAAATCTGGTACACTGATGGAAGCAGCTTTGTCTTGGATGGAAAAAGAAGAGATGGATATGCAGTAGTCTTCAATTTTGAGACCATAGAGGCTAGACCTTTGCCACCAGATACTTCAGCCCAATTAGCTGACCTCATAGCCCTAACTCGAGCTGTAGAACTGGGAAAAGGAAAAAGAGTAGCCATTTTCACTGACTCCAAGTATGCCTTCCTAGTGCTACATGCACATGCTGCTATTTGGAAAGAAAGAGGCAACTTGACCACCCAAGGGTCCCCAATCGAATATGCCTATCAATAAAATCCTTAGGCTCTTGGAGGCAGCTCATCTGCACAGTGAGGGTTCAGTCTCCCATTGTAAAGGACACCAGAAAGGGAGTACAGAAGTGGCATGAGGGAACCAAGCAGCTGATCAGGCAGCTAAGAGAGCAGCATTACTGAACAATGATATAATAGGGGTTGCCACCTTAGTTCCACAAACTAATTTGCCAGAAACTCCTTCATATACTGAAGATGAGACTCAAAGCTAAGAGTGAGGGCTTTCAAAAAGATCATATAAGGTGGTTCCACAGGAGGGACTCCTTTTTCTGCCTGGGAACTTCCAATGGAAGTTGGCTAACTCCTTACATGCTACCACTCACTTAGGGGGAAAGGCCTTCCAAAGATTACTAGAAATGTCCTTCAGAGGAACAGGCCTCCAAACAACTATAAGACAAGTAGTCTCCTCTTGTCCCACTTGCCAATTAAACAAGGAGCTCAAAGGACCTAGCTTGCCTAGCCTGTCCAACAATGTGGGATATACCCAGGAGAGGACTGGCAGATGAACTTCACACACATGTCAGTTTCTCAAGGGTATAAATACCTGTTGGTCATGATAGATACATTCACAAGACGGATAAGGCTTTCCTACCTGGACTGAGAAGGCTAAGGAAGGGTAAAAAACCTGCTCCATGAAATCATTCCAAGATTTGGTCTGCCCAGGTCATTACAAAGTGACAATGGGACATCATTTACCTCTAAGGTCACCCAAGGGGTCTCTAAAGCATTGGGCATTACTTATTATCTCCATTGTGCCTGGAGGCCTCAGTCTTCAGGAAAAGCAGAAAGAGATAACCAATTCTTAAAATCAGCAATAAAAAATATAACCCAGGTGACCTCCCTGGGATGGAAGGAGGCTTTACCAATATCTCTCCTCCATACCCATACTGCCCATAAGGAACAGGTTGGTCTTTGTCCTTATGAGATGCTATATGGGAGATCTTTTGTTTATGTCAATGACCTCTTCCTAAATCCAGAGGCTCAGACCCTCCAGTCTTATACCATGTCCACTGGACAATTCCAAGAAGATATATGCCTGTGGGGTGTCAACCAAGACTCAAAAGATTCTAAAGAGCCATTACCATATGCTCCAGGGACTCAAGTCCTAAATAAAGCCTGGGTCCCCAAAGGCTCAACTCCAGCCCACATGGAAGGGCCCCTACCCTGTAATACTTTCTATCACCACAGCAGTCAAGGTACCAGTCATGACTCCTGACATGACTCCTCACTACTCATTAGTCAAGCTGGGGAAGAAAACAGAAGAGGACACTCATTATACCTGTGAGCCCCTGGGAGATCTCAAATACCTATTCAGAACTGCAAATGANACAGCAGTCAAGGTACCAGTCATGACTCCTGACATGACTCCTCACTACTCATTAGTCAAGCTGGGGAAGAAAACAGAAGAGGACACTCATTATACCTGTGAGCCCCTGGGAGATCTCAAATACCTATTCAGAACTGCAAATGAGTGCCATTCTAATGAACGCTCCCAAAATCAAGTTTCTGGGGATAAGATTTCTCAGGATAGTGCTAAAGAGCCAGCATAGCTGGGAAGGGGTTGTACTCCAAAACAGACAAGAGACAGATCTCCTGATCCCTGAACAAGGAGAGACTTAAGCCATCTTGAATGAGACCTGTTGTTTCTGGGTGAATACTTCCAGCTAAGTTAAACCAAGTCCTCAGGAAAGACATTCAACTCCTACAGGATCTCAAAAAACAAGCTGGAGAGTTCTTGGGGTGGCTACAGTCTCTCTTTGGGGGATCCTTCTCCTGGTGAGGGGAATTTGGATTTGGCAAATACCCCTATTAAGCCCTGTTATCACCATATTGATGCTGCTTATGATTGTTCCATGTATTATCAACTGTCTAACCCATATTGTTATCCCAGGTCAACAAGCTACAAAATGCAGTGCCAGTTCAACAAGGATGTGTAAAACTATTGCCGACCATGGGAAATTAGACGGACACCACTATAAGGGCACTGAGGCTTGGGACTAGCAAGAGGCGGAGGCCCAATGCCCCTCGCCATCCCAGTTCAGCGGGCAGTACCCAGGAAGACCTTCCTGCCCCCTATTCCCAAAGGATTGGGCCCCCCATCTCTTGAGGGGGTGATGTTAGGTAGTTAGAATAGAAAAGAGGAGTCCAAAAGTGTGGTGGCTAAGAGACAAAGAAGGGAAAATCCAACAAGAACAGAAGAAAGGAAGGTCGGAGGACCGAAGTAAGGACCTCAGGTAAGACACACAGCCCTCCTGGCTAGCCCAGTTTACACAGGGCAGGCTCGGGGGAGGAGAAACACATAAATAGAGGAGCCAAAATCGAGCCGGGGAGTTCTCTCCACGTCTTTTGGGTTGGCTTGCCCTCACGCCTGGAGGATGTATTTTCCTTTACTTGCTAATAAAACTAAACCATAACACTGGTCCGACCGTTGCTTCAATTTTTTGCTGTGGCAAGACAGAACTGAGGAAATTACATACTTCCCTGACCTTTGGAGTTATGAATAGAATAGGGTGTTATTGAAAAGGAGGAGGACTCTGTCTTGTCTCCCACTCCATTTCCAGCTTGAGTAGTAAATAGTCTCCATTCAGCCTCCCTGAGTTCCAAAGGGCAGATTCAAACAGTTGCCAATCAGAGAAGCAGAAGCAAGGGAATGCAGAAACAAAAGGGGAGCAGACAGGAAACAATAGTGCAGCAGCAAAGCGTGTTTGTGAGTCATCCTCAAGGAATTGCACAGAACAACTGGTAGGAACTAAGCCCGCCCCGCCCCCGCCCACCCAGGGGGAGGATCTCATAACTCCGGGCTGAGAAAAGATTCTTGGAACACCTGTTACCTCACCCCCAACACTCAGAAGTAAATCTGAATACAGCAGAAGATAAAGAAGACGCTGACCATCCTCAAATGGTTCTTTTCTTTAAAAACTTGCAAAGCCAGATGAATCTTCGGAGCTTATTTTGGGGGATAGGAGTCTACCTTATCCCCCGGTTATCAGACGCCTGAACAAAGCAACATTTTCTGTCCAACCAACACTTGTCTTTTGAGTACTGGTTTTCAAGCAGACACATCTGAGTTTGGTAACAGCAAGACTTTGTAAAAGATACTGGAACAAAACAAATCTTCTAAACAAATCAATGGAAACAACTGGTATTTTAAGACAATTCTTTCAAAAAGTACACAAAGACAAATGACTCTGTAAATATTCATAGGGCATAGGAAGTAAGAAGCCTTTAAGCAAAGAGAACAGTTCAACAGCAAAAACTGTAAGAACAGAGGGGAAAAAAAAAAAGATGGTGGGGGGAGCTGAGATTGAGAGATTTACACTCATTAATAACTAATATTATTATAAAGCCTATATACATAATGTTTACAGTTATATGACTTTATGTTGATACAAAGGATAAAGAGTTTACTTTCAGAGAGTAGGTTAGCATTGTCAGGGTATCAGGCTTATTTGATTATTGTTTTTCCATTTATAGTGTGAGAACGTCATAGAGAATCCCAAGTGCAACTCCAAAGAGAAAAGAAGAAAACTGTTTAATATCTCTTTCAGAGCACTACACATCTGGAAAAATTAAATCTCTGTCTCCCTGTCCCAAATCCCCTACTGGATCTAAGCTTCGTGGAAGTGCACTGGCCCAACAGCTGGCAGTTTTCTCAGTGTACAGTTGGAATATTTAACTTCTTTTACTAGCTGCAGCCTTAGCCCTAAGTTCTAGGAAACCCTGACACCAATGGACCACATATCTCAATGTACACTACCTACTTGATCATCTTATCATCTATGTCTCCAAAAACAATGAACACAACTTATTGTATCTGTCCTGTAGGTTAACATTCTACATAGTTGAAAAAAATCCCTGCCTTGGCTTCTTAGGTAGCACTCTTGATTTTCTTCCCATCTTTCCTGTTACTTCTTGTCAGTCTCCTTTACTAGCTTTGCAATATGAATTCTAAATATATTTNAGAAGATAAAGAAGACGCTGACCATCCTCAAATGGTTCTTTTCTTTAAAAACTTGCAAAGCCAGATGAATCTTCGGAGCTTATTTTGGGGGATAGGAGTCTACCTTATCCCCCGGTTATCAGACGCCTGAACAAAGCAACATTTTCTGTCCAACCAACACTTGTCTTTTGAGTACTGGTTTTCAAGCAGACACATCTGAGTTTGGTAACAGCAAGACTTTGTAAAAGATACTGGAACAAAACAAATCTTCTAAACAAATCAATGGAAACAACTGGTATTTTAAGACAATTCTTTCAAAAAGTACACAAAGACAAATGACTCTGTAAATATTCATAGGGCATAGGAAGTAAGAAGCCTTTAAGCAAAGAGAACAGTTCAACAGCAAAAACTGTAAGAACAGAGGGGAAAAAAAAAAAGATGGTGGGGGGAGCTGAGATTGAGAGATTTACACTCATTAATAACTAATATTATTATAAAGCCTATATACATAATGTTTACAGTTATATGACTTTATGTTGATACAAAGGATAAAGAGTTTACTTTCAGAGAGTAGGTTAGCATTGTCAGGGTATCAGGCTTATTTGATTATTGTTTTTCCATTTATAGTGTGAGAACGTCATAGAGAATCCCAAGTGCAACTCCAAAGAGAAAAGAAGAAAACTGTTTAATATCTCTTTCAGAGCACTACACATCTGGAAAAATTAAATCTCTGTCTCCCTGTCCCAAATCCCCTACTGGATCTAAGCTTCGTGGAAGTGCACTGGCCCAACAGCTGGCAGTTTTCTCAGTGTACAGTTGGAATATTTAACTTCTTTTACTAGCTGCAGCCTTAGCCCTAAGTTCTAGGAAACCCTGACACCAATGGACCACATATCTCAATGTACACTACCTACTTGATCATCTTATCATCTATGTCTCCAAAAACAATGAACACAACTTATTGTATCTGTCCTGTAGGTTAACATTCTACATAGTTGAAAAAAATCCCTGCCTTGGCTTCTTAGGTAGCACTCTTGATTTTCTTCCCATCTTTCCTGTTACTTCTTGTCAGTCTCCTTTACTAGCTTTGCAATATGAATTCTAAATATATTTCTCCTTTTCTAATACACAATCTCCAACTATGAATACATTCTATGCTAGGGAATCAAATTCCAATCAAAGGCCAAATTTTTGTTCTACATTCCAAAATCATATACTCAGTGAACCATACAACATACCTGTAAAACAATTAAACTTAACCATCTAATGAGCCCACTAAAATGGAATCGAACTTCTACCACAAACTATTTTATCCCAGTCTCCCCTAGCTCATTAAGTAACACTCATATCCACACAATGGCCCAAAACAAAAACCTAAACTGGAAAATTTAGATTCCCCCATTTTCTTAAATTTCACATTAAGTCCCTGAAAACCTAGTCAATTTTATTTCCAAAATAAATTTCAAATTCATCTACCTGTTTTGCCCACTCTTTTGTCTACCACTGTCCAATACCAAGGTAATGCATGCAACCTATAAAATTTTAAATTCGCTAGTAGTCACATTAAAAAAAGAATGGTTTATACATATCAAATTGAAAATATTTTTTATATATTTGGTTGAAACATATGAACATCATTTTGATATGTACAAATATTCAATATATGTGAAATATTTTATATTTTTTTCTTAGTGAATCATCACAATTTGTTGTGGGTTTTATATAGCACACACAGGCCAAGTTTCAAGTGTTAAACAGGCACATGAAACTACTGTATTGGAGAGTACAATACTCATCTATGACAGCATCATCCATTGACTGGAAAACTACAACAGACTCATATCTGGTATTATCACTTCTATTTCTGCCAACTTCCACCTGCAACAACATATTTTTTATGAATTAGTGAGGAACTAAAACAATACAATTCCTTGCTCCTGTGTGGAACAATAATGAGACTGGGTAGGCTTTCCTATGCCTGTTGATGTGTAAACAATGTTAATGATTAAAAAGTTAATCAATAATATCTTAGCTATTTTCCTAAGGAAATACTTGCTCCTGGAAGAGAAAACTGATCCAGTTAAACTGATCAATTATCAAGACTAAAAACTCATCCAGAGTCATTTCATAATCTTCAGTTCACTATGTCATCATCCAAATCTACTATGTCAACAAATCTCAGCCAATTCTTTCTCCTGAAAAATGTATTTTAACATCTCTCAGCACAGGCCTTATAATGGCATAAAGAACCTTACCTAGTTTCCCTATTTTGAGACACTAGTAAGATTGTGAAGGTGGTATTCTCCTTTATGGCAGTAAGTCTAGTAAACTGAGTTTTGCTTGATTAACACCTTTTTGGAGTTCTTTTGGAAAGTCAACTTTCAACAAAAGCAAGAAGGGACTTCTTAAATGCAAATGGGATCATGTCACTCATCTGGTAGAGATATTTCAATATTTCCCAGTGCTTTGGAACAAAATCTAAGCTGCTTGACATATTTGACAAGGCCAAAATGACCTAGTCTCTGTCTAGCTCTCTAAAATCACATTAGATCACTCCCTTCTTCCATTCATTAAGTTTTAGACACAGTGCCTTCTTCCCTTTCTTTAGATATAGCCCGTGTTATCCCAGTCTTGGCATTTTCCCATTTACTCTATTCTGCATGCAACATTCTTCCCTGTCTTAAAATTGCTGACTCATCCTATTCACATTAACTGAGTCAAATCTAATCTCAGAGAGGCTTTCCTCAATCACTGTATTTAAGGTGTTGTTATCTCTTATGCCAATTTTCTCTGTATCACATCATTTTACTTCCTTCATGTCGCTTATCATAACTGCCTTGTCTTTATCCTTCATTTACTTTTTCTCTCCACTAAGATTATAGATGCCTTATGAACAGAGATCTTAATCTATCTCTTCTATCTCTATATGCCTAAATATTGGATACATTTATTGACATATATGTATTCAACAACTTATAAAAATGAATTAATAAAAAGAATTCAATGACTATATCAAATGATGAAGGAAAGAGAAGGAAAGGAGGGAAAGAAGAAAGAAAAGTCCTTTTAAAATATGTGATAAAGCCATGACAAGAATGCTTATTCCCTCTTGGGTATCAGGACACTGTGTAACTGTATTAAAGGGAAGGAACTGGGACTCCACAGCTACTATATAATGTAACTGAGACCAGGATCAAGGTCTCCTGATTTCGAATCCATTGCTCATCAGAGCATAACACACTATCTTTCAGCCTTCTCTGATTGATGTGGTTCTTTCGAAGCAGATGTGTAAAGCTTCAGATTTACTGGAGAAACAAGGCATCTGAAGGAGAAAATGATTTTCTCTGCATTAATTGGTAAGTTCATATCTTTTTGCATTTACATCTCCCACTTGCATCTTGATTAGCAATTTCTTCTGTCAATTTAACACCAAAATCCTCTGTAATCAGTGGCATGTTATATTCTGGAACAGACTCAATGAGCCCCTGAAGTTAGAGAGACAGCACTTCAATCCTTCACCTTGGCTGCTCTAGTGGTGAACATGCCTGACTGTCAGTCTGATTTCCTAAATCTCCTCTGAGATGGTAGGCAGTTAAAAATGCTGTTGGCATATGCTGGGCTTCAGCTCATTGCAAATACAAAAATGCTGTTTGCTTCCAAACACAAGCCTCACTTCCCTCCCATTATTATTAATATCATCATTAACATTATTATCTTTATCATTCTTCCAAACTCCCTTTTGGAGAGGTTTCATACTCTAAGGAAGAGCAATTCCTGAAAATTATATTTGATTAATATATTTAGTGAGGCATAAACCATAAATCAGAACTTGATTGAAATTTCTATCCTCCTCCAATAGTAAATGTACTGTAAGGGATTGTAATTATTGTCTACACAATTACAGTCTTCCCAGGTGTGTCAGTGGTAAAGAATCTGGTTGACAAGCAGGAAACATAGGTTTGATCCCTGGGTCAGGAAGATCCCCTGGGGAAGGAAACAGCAATCCATTCCAGTATCCTTGCCTGGGAAATCCCATGGACAGAGGAGCCTGATAGGCTACAGTCCACGCTATCACAAAATAGTCAGACACTATTCAGTGACTAAACAACAACACAGTTACTAAAAGAAACTCAATTTTCAAATACTAGACAGCTTGAGTTGAATGACTGTGGTGGGTGGGAGCATTACTCCTCAACCCAAATCCCATGGAAAGAATCTTGACTACTCTGTGCTGAATCCAGTGATTTTGTTCCTTTTACCATTTAGTGAGGTCAGTTCTTTTTGACATTAAATGAAAAGTATAAGAATCTGGGATAAAAATAAGAATTTGGAATCCTGTTACTTTTCAGTTTTTCTCCACCTATATGAAGAGGGGTTCAGGCACCTTGGCTTGATTGCAGTTCTTAAAATACGTGTTTACCTCTATATATATCCTTGCAAAAGTCCTAAGCCACAATTCCAACTGCACAGCTCATTCATCAAAGCCTGACTCAAATGTCACCAAACAGTTACATCTTTGCATAATTTTCTCCATGGCGGCAGTACAAACTGTTTTTCCAACAATAATTCCATATGAATCCATTATAACTTACCACAATAAATTCCTATCAATTGCTTACATATCTATTTACTCCATGAGAATGCCAGTTATTTGAGAACAAGGATCATGTCTCACTCGTGTTTGTGTTCTTAAAACCTAGCACAGTATTTACATAATAGAAGATACTCAAATATTTTTCAAGTGGTTGACTGAGGAGACTACATAACAAATAAAAAGTTATTCCTTAATATGATATCTTCCTCATTCCGTGCTGTTTAGGTTTATGATAATTTCATATTCTACATATACTTCTCAAGGTTTTGATTCTGTTTTGTAGTTCCTAGATATTCATTTCAAAGGCTTTTTTTTTTCAAAGAAGGTATCAAAAATGATTGTGCATAGCTTAAAGTCTTAAATAAGCAAAGAACACATTTAGAGAAGACATTAAAATGTGGCTATGTAAAACATTTCTAATTAACTAGAATATTTGGTTAATCAGAACTCCCAAAACTCTGTAATTAAACAAATGATCACCTGCAATAATTTAAGCATATTTCCATTGGTTTATAACTTAGTAAGCAAAAGACTATTTAAGGTAAGCTTAGGTCACAAAGTTAATCAATAGAAAATTATTAATAAAGATGATGATAATGATAAGAGTATTTTGAATAACTAAGGTGTATTGCATTTTCCAAAGATGGGCACACCATTACTTCTCATTCTGCATGCTTCTTTTGACCTTTAAATTATATTCCTTCCATTGAAAAGTGGGAGTTCATGTCTCCTCTTCTTAAATTGGGGAGGCTTTTGACTTGCTTGCAAGCAATAAATTACAGCAGAAGTGACAGTACATGATTTCAGAGGTTCGGTGAAAAAAGAAAATACTATATGTGATTTATTAACTGTAAAACTTATTCCTGGATTCCTGAAATTCCATTAAGAAGCCTAATATCCATAGGTTGTCATATTATAAGAAAGTCAAGCCTCAGGAGAGGTTAAAAGCAGTTTTCCTTAGTGTTCTAGTCCTCAGTCCAGACATCAGACATGTGAGTAAATAAGCCTATGCCCTTTGTGAATTTCTGACCTACAGAATTTGTGAGCATAATACATCGATTGTTGTTTTATGTCACTAAGTTTAGGATAATTCATTGCACAGCAGTAACTACTGGAAGAGAGTGTGTGACAAGGAATGGCCAGATGTTCACTAATCCCATTTCTTCTTCTTGGACATAAAGGAGAAAAAGACATTATCAGCTCCTTTGCAGTTGATTTGGGTTCCCTTTGACTGAGTGGTAGTCAATAGGATGGAAAGGGACATATGCCTCACTGAAGTCTAGTTATCAAACTTCCTGTTTAATCATCTACTGTCTCTTCCATCTCTGCTGTGACAGTGGAAGCCAAATTATAAAGATGACTATATCAAAAGTTTGGAGGATTGTGAATCACTGAATCATTACCTAGTAGAGACTGATCAAGGAAACTGGCTAGTGTTTGACCAATGTATAAATGATAAATAAACCATCATTAAGATAAGCTACTGAGATTTGGGAGTTGTGTTATGGCAGGTAGCATTGTTACTCTAATACACATAACAAATTTAATTTATTTGTATTACTAATTTGCAATACAAACACTGATTCTTGAGCACTTGACAATGTGTTGATAATGTTGCTTAGTGCTGTGAATATATTACCCCATTTAAACTCAGATCAGCCTTATTACTAGGCAGGTATATTTGTTTTCCCTGTTTTATACATGAAAATCCAAAACTTAAAGACCTGATTCACTCAGTCACAAAGATATTCCCAAAAAAAGAGAAATTCCTTGAAGATAGAGCACTATGAGGCAAATCTAAAGTAAGGTTATCTTCTAAGAGTTAAATTAGCAAAATTCATTTGTGAGGTTAGTCATCTTTAAATGCATTGTTGATGTAAATTTTTGTTGGACAGGTACTCTGAACTTATTCCCAAACCACTAATTTTAGTGATAATAGAGGATGCATGTGCAAAAATGCTTGGTTTTATTTTTTATATTTTATAGTAAACAGGCCACTATGTACTGATTAAAATGTATTTTACAGCCATTTCTTAGGGTTAGAAATAATGTTTGTTATGGTATCTTTCCATATTTTATGACTTTAATTAAATTTCTGATTTCTGTTCTGAACACTGCAATATAATACAGTATAAAACACAATTTAATCATTAAAATTGTGGATAATTTTGTGAGTTTCTTCAAAGCCTATAGCACCAAGGGACTGATAATAGAAGATAATGTGCATAAAATACACTCCAGGAAGTTCCACAAACTCCATCCTCAAGGACTTTTCTTTCTCTCACAACCTAATAGCAAATCCACACAATCAAAAAATCTCATCAGGACTATTCCTCAACTGTCATCATCTTTAAAAAGGAATCTGGTCATGGGCACAAGGTAATATAAAGGACATTTTACAACAACTACATATACTCTACAAAAGCTCGTACTGAGACAAATAACATTGACACAGACATGCATGCGCATTTGTGGTCACATTAGTGGTCACAGAATACAATATTTAGTAAAAATCCTCGTGAAATTATTAAAAAGATCAAGTAAATTTCTTTGTGAAAATATTTCTCAAGGTAGTTTCCTATTATCTATCGCTTTTTATAATGTAAAATATTACAAAACAAAGTAACATTTCTCTTGCCCTTGTTTCTGTGAGGTCCAGTGATGGTATTTCAAACAAATGACAAATTTGGCAACCAAATCCATCACTTCATTTACTTGTGAAAATGTCTAACATCTTATTTTAGTTTAAATTTCTAAAAATTCCTTGTTTTGTATAGTCTGCATCCTTGTATGTGCAGTCACACAACAGATAAACATATGTTTATATGACATCTGTCATGATAAACATAAACTTGAGTAAGAAGACAGAGGCTGGCTGAAGTGGGAGATGCTATTTTCTTTATGATTTTGTACAGGGTTTAGGCAGGATGTTATGTAATGTAATGATACCTCAGACCTGAAGAAGTCTGCTGTGCAACTCTTGCAGAAAACACATGGTTAAACAAAGTGGTAAGTGGAAAGACACCAGAAGTATAGGCATGTCTGGCAAATGGGAGAAACAGCTAGGAGGGCTATGTATTAATATCTGAATTTGAAGGTATGGGGAAGAGAGAGGTGGGTTAAGTGTTCTTCAACAACTTGCCCCAAAAGCAATTTTCGGGATTCCTGTGTTTATAACTGGCCTATCAGTCTCCTGAGGTAAAGGAAATGCCCTGAACCAGGTGCTCAAAGCCTCTGGATCTTGTCCGGTTTCTTCCTCATCAGTGTGCGACCTCAAGGGCTTTACCTTACTTCCTGACCTTTGCTATCACGCTCCAGAGTATTTTTCCCTTTGAAACTCCATCATTTACTTTATAGACACTGGGAATACAAAATTTTCAATACCCCTCCTTCTGAGTTATGCCAAAGTCTATTTCCTAAAAGTCACCACTTCATAAATGTATTTTTCAGAATTCTTTTTCTCTAGAAGCTTTATTCAGTCCTTCAAAAGTTACTTTTGAAGTGTAGGCAGTCAAGCATTTCACTTGAGGTAAGCAACGAGCACCCCACGAGCGTTTTTAGGATTAAACAAAATAGAAAGTAATAACAATGTATTATTAGATTTAATACTGAATACACTTACTCATTTAACTATGAATGCGAGTTTAGTTATAAAAATGTAAAC
>SJYV01043111.1:0-10916 GCA_006410875.1 Neotragus pygmaeus | reverse complement strand
AATGGATGTGAGAGTTGGACTATAAAGAGAGCTGAGCACTGAAGAATTTATGCTTTTGAGCTGCGGTGTTGGAGAAGACTCTTGAGATCCCTTGGACTGCAAGCAGATCCAACCAGTCCATCCTAAAGAAAATTATTCCTGAATATGCATTGGAAGAACTGATGTTGAAGCTGAAACTCCAATACTTTGGCCACCTGATGTGAAGAACTGACTCATTGGAAAAGACCCTGATGCTGGGAAAGATTGAAGGCAGAAAGAGAAGGGGCCAACAGAAGATGAGATGGTTGGATGGCATCACCGACCCAATGGACATGAGTTTGAGCAAGCTCCAGGAGTTGGTGATGGACAGGGAAGCCTGATGTGCTGCAATCCATGGGATCACAAAGAGTTGAACACTACTATGTGACTGAACTGATCTGAACAGAAAGGAAAAAGATAAATAGTAGAAAAATTAAAACTAAAAAGAGGAGAAATCAAGAAAGAATATACAGGAAAAAAAATTTAATGTATTTCCTGGATTTTCCCATTTTCTAAGAAGATCACCCAACACCCAAGTTTACCAGTTTTCTGACCTTTCTCAAGGTCAGTAAAAACACCTGTATGTAAGATGCAGCAGAGTTCATGTGGGAATCTATATGTGAGAAGAGGCAAGTGTTCCTTTTCCCACCAGTGGGAAGCCAGATATTTGCTCATTATCGTCTGAAGCCCACAGTGCAGGAAGCAACTACCTTCAGACCATCAATTCCTAGCACTGAGTCCCTTACAGGGGCTATCTTGATTATTTATAGAATTCTCAGGGAGACTCTCAGGAATAAACAGAAGAGTAGCAGTAAAATCCAGTCAATTATGCCAAAGATTNGTGCAGGAAGCAACTACCTTCAGACCATCAATTCCTAGCACTGAGTCCCTTACAGGGGCTATCTTGATTATTTATAGAATTCTCAGGGAGACTCTCAGGAATAAACAGAAGAGTAGCAGTAAAATCCAGTCAATTATGCCAAAGATTGTAAACGGCACCATGGGCAAAAGGACCTTGAACAGAGCCTCCTAACTGCTGTCTTGTAAACAATGAGAGTGACGACAGCCCTTCCTCTGACACAAGCTCCACTTCCTGTCGGATACAAATGCAACAGTGGTCATTGGATTCTGAGTAAATACACCCTCCCGTCAATATTCTAACTTAATGGAGGCAATGATCTGCTAGTCCTCTGAAAATTTCCAAATTTTCCAGACCTGCTCAGTTTCCCGGGCCTAGGAAAGAGCTCGCTGGGCCGTGTGCCCTGGCCTCCTGGGAGCTGCTGTGCTGCCAGATCTCACCCCGGCAGCCAGAAATATAATGTAGATAAGGTAAATTGCATTGCTGTTTTGGTTTGGACCTAAGAGGCAAACATCCAATTTGAAATCAAATAAATGGATTCTAGGCCTGAGTAAGCTTTTTAAATAGGATTCACTCTAGCTCAGTTCAGTTCAGTAGCTCAGTTGTGTCTGACTCTTTGTGACCCTGTGGACTGCAGCACGCCAGGCTTCCCTGTCCGTCACCAACTCCCAGAGCTTGCTCAAACTCATGTCCATTGAGCCGGTGATGCTGTCCAACAATCTCCTCCTCTGTCGTCGCCTTCTCCTCCTCCCTTCAATCTTTCCCAGCATCAGAGTCTTTACCGATGAGTCAGTTCTTCACAACAGGTGGCCAAAGTACTGGAGCTTCAGTTTCAGCATCAGTCCTTCCAATGAATAACCAGGACTGATCTCCTTTAGGATGGACTGGTTGAATCTGCTTGAAGTCCAAGGGACTCTCAACAGTCTTCTCCAACACCACAGTTCAAAAACATCAGTTCTTCAGTACTCAGCTTTCTTTATGGTCCAACTCTCACATCCATACATGACTACTGGAAAACTGTACTTTGACTATGCGGACTTTGTTGGCAAAGTAATGTCTCTGCTTTTTAATATTCTATCTAGGTTGGTCATAGCTTTTCTTCCAAGGAGCAAGCGTTTTTTAATTTCATGGCTTCAGTCACCATCTGCAGTGATTTTGGAGCCCAAGAAAATAAAGTCTGTCACTTTCCAGTGCCATGAAGTGATGGGACCAGATGCCATGATCTTAGTTTTCTGAATGTTGGAAAAGCCAGCCTTTTCACTCTCTTCTTTCACTTTCATCAAGAGGCTCTTTAGTTGTTTGCGTTCTGCTACAATGTGGTGTCATCTGCATATCTGGGGTCTGAAAATCAGAAAGATGCATCAGCAAAATTCTGCCTAAACTTCCTAGGCTAAAAGAGAGAAGCCCCACTCTCACCCCAGCCAACAAGAGGACACATTCATACTAGATATTGTTTTACATTCAGAACGATATTTTCTGAATAGGGAAGAGTCTTATACAATTTTGATTTGAATGAAGACAAACTCAGCTGATAAAGAATCCACCTACGATGTAGGAGACTCTGGCTTGATTCCTGGGTCAGGAAGATCTGCTGGAGAAGGGATAGACTACCAACTCCAGTATTCTTGGGCTTCCCTGGTGGCTCAGATGCTAAAGAATCTGCCTGCAATGTGAGATACCTGGGTTAAATCCCTGGATTAAGAAGATTCCCTAGAAAAGAGAAAGATTATCCACTCCAGTATTCTGGCCTGGAGAATTCATGGACTGTATAGTCCATGGGGTCACAAAGAGTTAGACACAACTGAGTGACTTTCACTAAAACATAATTTAAATGTATAGAACCAATGTTTCCAAAATAAAAGCTGCCAAGGAGTATTGAGAACTTCCTAGGTACTTGACAGTGTTTCAAGCACTTAACAACTATACAATATTACCAAGTCTTTATTTGCAAAATAATAATAATAACAATCCCCCAAAACTATGAAATAGGTAGTATTACTATCCCTAATTTACATCTGAGAAAACTGAATGACAGCTTATATTTACTCGTGCCAAGATTTAAATCTCAGATTTCTGACTCCAGTCTCTTCAACAAATCATTTTGGGAAAACTGGTCAACTATGCATAAAAAAATGAAACTAGAACACTTTCTAACACCACTTGCAAAAATAAACTCACAATGGATTAAAGACCTAAAAGTAAGACCAGAAACTATAAAACTCTTAGAGGAAAACATAATCAGGACACTCTCTGACATAAATCACAGCAAGATCCTCTATGACTCACCTCCCAGAGTAATGGAAATAAAACCAAAAATAAACAAATGAGACCTAATTAAACTTAAAAGCTTTTGCACATTGAAGGAAACTATAAGCAATGTGAAGACACCCCTCAGAATGGGAGAAAATAATGGCAAGTGAAACAACTGACAAAAAATTAATCTCCAAAATATACAAGCAGCTCAATACCAGAAAAATGAACAACCCAATCAAAGAGTCAGCAAAGGAACTAAACAGACATTTTTTCAAGGAAGATATACAGATGGCTAATAAACACATGAAAATATGCTCAACATCATTCATTATTAGAGAAATGTAAATCACAACATGAGGTATCGTCTCACACTGGTATCATCAAAAAGTCTACAAACAATAAATGCTGTAGAGGGTGTAGAGTAAACGGAACTCTCTTACACTATTGGTGGGGATGCAAACTGGTACAGTCACTAGGGAGAACATTGTGGAGATTCCTTCAAAAACTGGAGATTGAACTGCCATGTGTATGTGCTTAGTTGCTCAGTCATGTCCAACTCTTTGTGACCCCATGGACTGTAGCATGCCAGCTTTCCCTGTTCAAGGAATTCTCCAGGCAAGAATACTGGAGTGGGTGGCCATCCCCTCTTCCAGGGGATCTTCCCAAGTCAAGGACTGAACCCAGGTCTCCCATGTTGCAGGAGGATTCTTTACCATCTAAGCCACCAGGGAAGCCTAAGTGGATAGCCTATCCCTTCTCCAGGAGATCTTCCCAACCCAGGAATTGAACAGGGGTCTCCTGCCTTGAAGGCAGATTCTTTACCGGCTGAGCTACCAGGGAAGCCCTAGAACTTCCATATGACCCAGCAATCCCACTGCTGGGCATACACCTCAGGGAAAACCAAATTGAGAGAGATACATGTACCCCAGTTTTCACTGCAGCACTATTTACAATAGCTAGAACATGGAAGCAACCTAGATGTCCATCAGCAGATGAATGAATAAGGAAATTATGGTACATATACATGATGGAATATTACTCAGCTATAAACAGGAACTCATTTGAGTCAGTTCTAATGAGGTGGATGAACCTGGAATCTTTTATACAGAGTGAAGTAAGTCATAGAGAGAAAGACAAATACTGTATATTAATGCATATATATGGAATTTAGAAAGATGGTACCAATGATCTTACATGCAGGGCAGCAAAGGAGACAGAGATGTAAAGACCAGACTGTTGGACTCATCAGGAGAAGGTGAGTGTGGGATGATTTGAGAGAATACCATTGAAGCATGTACATTACCATATGTAAAACAGATGACCAGTGCAGTGCATGAAGCAGGGCACCCAAAGCTGGTGCTCTGGGACAACCCAGAGGGGTAGGGTTGGAGAGGAGGTGGGAGGGGGTTCAGGATGGGTGGGACACATGTATACCTGTGACTGATTCATATTGATGTATTATGAAAGCAATCACAATATTGTAAAGCAACTATTCTCCAATTAAATTAACTGAAAAAAATAAAACTCAAGAGTGTAGCTACTAATCTATCTAGAAAGTAACTTTACAAAGTATTATTCCAAAAAAAAATTCAAGATCTACAAATCTCATGATGTGTAATATGGAATATACTTCTTTTCCTTTCCCAATAACTAGGNTATTCTCCAATTAAATTAACTGAAAAAAATAAAACTCAAGAGTGTAGCTACTAATCTATCTAGAAAGTAACTTTACAAAGTATTATTCCAAAAAAAAATTCAAGATCTACAAATCTCATGATGTGTAATATGGAATATACCTCTTTTCCTTTCCCAATAACTAGGTTATACTTGTCTGTAGTTTACGGAATTTTGCATTGTCAAAGAACAACATCTCAAAGAAAGAAGGATCCTTCTTTAGATCTAGGAGGGGAATTAGGATTGGTTTGGGCCATGCAGAACAATTTCTTTTTTCTTTGCTGGAAATTAGTGGACATGTGACACAGATCCAGTCATGAGACCCAGCAAAATCCTGTCAGCAGTGTCTGGGGAAAGTTTTGGTCCATGATAAATAGATAAATTGAGAGTCCTCTATATCTCTCCTTTTTTGAATATGTATAAACCTGATGCTCCTGGAAGAGGGCAAGGCAACCCACTCCAGTATTCTTGCCTGAAGAATCCCCATGGACAGAAGACCCTGGCGGGCCAGTCCATGGGATTGCAGAGTCAAACACGACTGAGCAACNTCCTTTTTTGAATATGTATAAACCTGATGCTCCTGGAAGAGGGCAAGGCAACCCACTCCAGTATTCTTGCCTGAAGAATCCCCATGGACAGAAGACCCTGGCGGGCCAGTCCATGGGATTGCAGAGTCAAACACGACTGAGCAACCAAGCACACAAAGACTAGTGCTAAACGCTGAAACAAGTACTTCAGGCCTGTCAGCCTATGGACAAAAAAACCAACATACTGAGGTTGGCAGAATAGAAAATAAAATTAAAAGAAAAACCCTGGATTTCTAATGACAAATAGAGCCTACACATCAAATCTGGACTCCTCTATCTCTAGATTCCTTGCTACAAGCATAGTTATACATCTTTATTGCTTAAGCCATTGTAAGGCATTATGTCACTTTGCCTTTAAATGCATCCTAACTTATACACCAACCTAGATAGCATATTCAAAAGCAGAGATATTACTTTGCCGACTAAGGTCCGTCTAGTCAAGGCTATGGTTTTTCCAGTAGTCATGTACGGATGTGAGAGTTGGACTATGAAGAAGGCTGAGCACAGAAGAATTGATGCTTTTGAACTGTGGTGTTGGAGAAGACTCTTGAGAGTCCCTGGGACTGCAAGGAGATCCAACCAGTCCATTCTGAAGGAGATCAGCCCTGGGATTTCTTTGGAGGGAATGATGCTAAAACTGAAACTCCAGTACTTTGGCCACCTCATGCGAAGAGTTGACTCATTGAAAAAGACTCTGATGATGGGAGGGATTGGGGGCAAGAGGAGAAGGGGACGACAGAGGATGAGATGGCTGGATGGCATCACTGATTCGATGGACGTAAGTCTGAGTGAACTCCAGGAGTTGGTGATGGACAGGGAGCCCTGGCATGCTGCGATTCATGGGGTCGCAAAAAGGCAGACACGACTGAGCGACTGAACTGAACTGAACTTATACACATATCCTTTGTCCAGGTATAAACATATGTTATGTCTATACATTTTTTGCCTTTCTTTATTTCACTTGACTTGTAGCTATGTGGTCAAATAAAATCAGGCAGTCAAGGAAGGAAAGGAAATATATTTGAGCAGCAGTTTATCAACACCATTCTGGAAAAAAATACTCAAGACTATCATTTACCAGTCTCCTACCTCAAATCTTGCTTAGATACACTCACCTACAGGCTGTGACTCAGCAGTATACAGAATAAAGTATATCCCTAGTTTCCTCATAAGTAAAATAAGCAATCTGAACCAGGGGAACCTTAGGAAAATTTTAGCACTGGCATTTTATACTTTGTTCTCTATCTGTTAAGGTTTATGTTGGCATAACTTTTAGAGTTGCTCTATAAATAATGACCACATCTTTAACTACTTAATAAAAATTATAAAAATTTATCACAGTTATAAGTTCTCCCTCTCTGCAGGCCTGAGGTCCTCATCAGGAAAATGTGGAAAATGAAATGGATGCTCTATAAGGCCTGTTCCAGCTCAGACACTCTTGAATCTGGCCAGATTCTTAAATATGTGATTCTAATTCTCATACACTTTCTGCAAAGCTTATGCAGTCAGGTCTGATGATGTCTGAGTCACAGAAATCTTTCTGGAGCACAAATTTATGATAAAAGTTAATTGATTCAGACTGAGGGCTCCTCATTTCCCTGCTTTTCCATGGTGCCCAGCACACCACGTGGCATATGTATACTCTCAGTAACTACTGGTAATTCAATAATTGTGCTGTGTTTTTTTTTGTTTTAGCAACTACTATTTTACTGAGATATTAAATAGGGTATCTCAACTCCTCATCATAATCCTGCAAGGGCAGTATTTTTATGTCTATAACCTGAATAAAAAACAGGACTGCCTACATGCCAGCATGATGTCACATCCAAAATAAACCCAAACCCAATAACCTGAAGACTTATGTAGGTCTTTCATGAAGTCCTGGAAGATATGGCTAAAGGGACCATCACATGGAAAAACATACAGCAGAAACTCCTTTTCACCCATCTTTCCTCCTAAAATCCTCCCACAGCCCCCACAAAGATCCCCAGCTCCATCTTCCCAAGTGCTCTAGCAAAACTCCTTCCTCCTTTCCATTCTAGTTTACCCCTTTGGGATCTATTCTGTCCTTTGGAAATGGTCTCATTCCCTGCATAACCTAGATTAGCTTGGAAGTCTGGCCTCCCTAAGGCCTCCAGTTTCCCATTGACGAGCCAAGCGCACTCTGCAAGTGCAGAGGGCACCAGCACTCGGTGCCATCCAGAGAAGTCACACTCTTCCGCAACACTGGGCGATGGGTGTGCACACCTCTATCCATGCAAAGCTGCTCTCTCTGTGTGTATCCCCTAACCAGTGACTGCCTCAGGACCACCTAAGGAACTTCTCAAAAGTACAGATGTCTGGTCTGTATATCAGTGTCTCTGAATCAGAGTATCCTAGGGTGAGAGCCAAGAGGCCACACTTTTAACAAGCTTCCCAGGTGATTCTGACATGTAGTCAGGTTTTGAAACACTGCTTTACACCACAAAGACTTTAGAATTAAGCTACATAGTCATGCCCACAGGAACAGGACTCTTTTCCTAATCCCCTTTCTACTGTCTTGTCTTCCTGATAACATGGTGTCCCAGAAACACAAGCAATCCTCAACTTCTGAACCCTGTGGGTTTCAAAAATATGTTAGTCAGAGTCAGGATGCAGCTTTCCCCCAAATAGGGACTAGAGATCCATGTGTGCTCAGAGTGCTCCAAAGGTTTGTAGGTCTTTGCAAGGTGATTTTGTGGGAAAGTATATGCAACAGTTCCCAATGGGGCTTCCAGAGGGAGGAAGCCAACTGGAAATCAGGGCTTCCAATTTTTCTCTGAGGTCAGGCAATAAGAGCCTAACCTCTTTTCTGGGGATCTGGTGGCAGGAGGCGAAGGTTATATGGTGACAAAGAAAGCCCAGAGGTCTGGTAGCTACTGAGAAAGATGTCAGAAAGGGAACCCTCCAAAGAAACAGGGAGTAGGCCACCAACACAGTCAGGATGCAAAAAGGAATATCTTCAGAGAGAGGGCCCAGGCAGTGGTTTATTTTGCAGTGTCAGGACTCTGAACTGAGAGAGGGAAAATTTGTTCACTGGGCTTAAGAGAGAGGCACCCTGATGGAGAGGAGGAAGGTCACAGCCTCAGATCATTCTGGTAGCAGCACTTGGGCCCCCGTGAGGAGCAATCCATCAAGAGGATAGGAAGGCCAGTCCTAGCATGAGGACAAGCTTTTTGTCAAGCAAGTGTTCACTGCGGGTTTCCCTCTCCTGAGTCCTCCACCAAGTCCTGTTTTCTTTGGAATGGACTTCAACATCTGAAGGCTCAATATTGCATTCTTCAAAAAAAATTTAGCCACTGAAGGAAAAAAAACCCTGACCTCAATATTACGTGATCTTACCACACAGATTCTGAAGACAGTTTTAAAGTGAGGGCCTGTGCATTTTAAAACTCAATTGCATTGCATAATTAGTAGCAATTACTGTCAACAAACATTTATCAAATATCTACTGATGTACTAGGCCTGAGGAACATGTGGGCAAGAGTGAATCAATCCTTCGGCAGAGCACAGAGTACCAGAAATCAGAACACATGATCTGACAAGCAGAACGGTCCCCATGAATCTGCTGGAACAGAAAATTTGAATACAGGTCTACCTCTGAAAAACCAAAACATTTGCTTACCCAAAATAAGACTTGAAAGGCCAGGGGAATCATTAATTGGCTCTGCACACATGAGGTTAAATCCAATATAATTATAACATGAGTTCAGATCCAACATCAAATATGGGTACAGCCACATGCATAGGGGAAAGAGACTTCACCTTTCTTTACATAGCTTCCACACCACAATGCAACAACTCAAGGTGATTGCTTCTCTAATTTGCTATGGGGAGATGCACATAGCTAACTTTTTGTTACCTCAAATATCTTGGTATATCCTCTCTCTATTCCTTCATGTAATATTCCTGCCTTCAGTCTTATTCTGAATGGACTAGTGTCATCCTTGCTTTTTAATAGTGGTTTGTAGAATTACTGTAGGCAGTAGAACAGTTTTAGCAAAATAAACTTTCTATGCAACTCCAGTATCTTATACACATAAACAGAAATCCCTGAGTCTGTCCTTTCCCCAGACTCTCTCCAGCCTCACGAGCAACCCTAGATACAGTTGTTCTAAAACCTTAATGCACAACAATTTTTCCCACTGAGGCAGAGACTGCAAATTACCATCCCAGGATCCCTTTCCCCTTTTTTCTTAGTAACCAGATTCTAATAAGGGTGGAAATGAAACTAATTAAAAGATTACATTTCCAAGCCTGTCTTGCTGCTACATAAAGCCAGTAAGCCACTACTGATTAAAGACTGGCCAATGATAAATAAATGAGAGTGTTATATGAGATTCCCAGAAAGACTCCTTAGAACTGAAAGCTGTGCCTTGTCTATTCTTCTGTTTTTCCTCCTTTCTGCTTTCTTAAATATGGGCATGATGGCTGAGCTTCTGCAACCACACTGAACCATTAAGTTACTTTGAAGTTAAAGACTTTGCTCTAGAGATAGTGAAACCAAAAAGATAGAACCTGTATCTGAATGATTTCATGGTATTGCCATACCAGTTCTGAATTTCCTATTTCTGGATTTCTTTTATGTGGGAGAATAAGTACTGTGTGTCTATGATGTTGCTTAGGTTTTTTAATAATTTACAGCAATATCAGGTTCTGATGCAGAACCTACCTGTAGTTAACTTTTCCAGCAAAAGATTTCACTGTGAGTCTCCTTTTATGTACTCTGTTTAACAAGAAAAAATCATGAAACTAAGATAAGGACATATAGTATATGTTATATACCATATGGGTCAAATTTGTTTATAAAATTTATTTTAAAATTTATAAAAATAGCTATAATTTACTGAGTGCTTACTGTGGACTAGGCTATCTGCTAAGCATTTGTGCATATATTATTTCATTTACTAGTCAAGTCAAACACATGAAGTACATGATATAATGGATAGTTTTCAGATGAAAGAAATTAAGGCCAGGAGGAGTTCACTACTTATCTACAGTTTCACAGCTAGTTCATTGCAGAGCAGAGATCTGAGATTATATCACCTTTCTATAAAAAAACAGCAAATGAAAGGGGACTGAAAGTCTAAGCAAAATAATATGATCAATAAAGGGTCTTTTGAAGTACTTTATAATAAGGATAGTTTAAGCAGAGTATATTCTGACTCAAGTTCTCTTTCATGTTCTAAACTTGGGATAAAGCAGCTCTGGAATCAGANAAAAAAACAGCAAATGAAAGGGGACTGAAAGTCTAAGCAAAATAATATGATCAATAAAGGGTCTTTTGAAGCACTTTATAATAAGGATAGTTTAAGCAGAGTATATTCTGACTCAAGTTCTCTTTCATGTTCTAAACTTGGGATAAAGCAGCTCTGGAATCAGACTGGCTTGGGTACAAATTCTTGCTCTACCAATTTTTGGAAGTGTGATCTTGGGCAAAATTATTTAAATCCTCTGAGCCTCAGACTGCCTTGCACAGTAAGTTAGATCAATGAACTAATGTATGT
>SJYV01043105.1:0-11190 GCA_006410875.1 Neotragus pygmaeus | reverse complement strand
GGCAGGCATGGGACCTGGGCTGTGACAGCAGGCGGTGGGAAGGGAGGAGGAGAGCGGAAGCTGAGTGATGGGTCCCCAGGAAAGGGATGGATCCAGGAGCTGTGGGAGGGATCCCAGGCAGGGTAGGGGCTGCAGTCAGTACCTGAGGGCAAGTTGAAATGCCCACATCTGTGCATGGAGAGAAGATGGGGTGTCAGACACGTCAATACAGGGGAAGGCAGGAGAGTGAGGGAGCCGGGTGACTGGGCCCCGTGGTGAGAGTGGCTGCCCCAGAGTGGGCGGCTGCTGGGCCAGAGTGCCTGGTTCCGGGTTAGGCAACAAGGAGCCGGAGCCTGCTGGCCAACTGGCCGCTCGGCCACGGCACACTCCACACACTTCAGCCAGCCCTGCTGCTGAGTAGGCAGATGCTCAAACTGATTGCTTCAGCTCCTCCCGGCCACACCAACTTCCCCCAGGCACCTACCCCTCTGCCCCTCCTCCCTCCCCACAGTGACTCCTGCCCCGAGAATGTCCTGCCCTGGCATAAAGGCCCCGGGTGTCCAGGAGCTGCCGTCAGTCAGGAGGCCACGCGGTCCAAGATGGGCTCTTCACGAGCATCCCAGATAGGGTGTGTGGGAGGGCGAGGGGTGCTGGCTTTGCTGCTGGCTGGTCTCCTCCTGCAAGGTAGGAGGTTGGGGCTCTGGGAGCTGGGAGATTTGGGAGAGGAGGGAGATTCAGGTGCTCAGACAAATGGTCAGGGAAGGCTGGAGGGAGCCCCATGGGGTGAGAGTCCAGGAGAGGACTCAGAGAGGGGAGACTCGGGGGGAGGGCTGGGGCTCTGGAACCTGATGCTTGAGTCTAAAGGCTGCTCCTCACTGCCTTGGCACCTCAGGCAAGCTACTTAAACTTTCTGAACCTCCCTTTCTGAAAGTTTAAAAATGAGCTTAATGTTAACACCTTGCTCTACAAGTCTCTAATTAAGTAATGCATGTGACACTGCTGTGGAAATTCTAGATGGTTATATGTTGATGGATGTTGTTGTAATTATATTATTATTGGGGTGCTAGAAGATGAAGATTGGATATTTAGTAGTCATAGTACTTGCTACCATTCACAGAGGCCCTTTTATATGCCAGACACTATTAGCACTATATTTATTTTTTAATTTTTTAGCCATACTGCGAGGCCTGTGGGATCCTAATTCCCCGACCAGGGATCAAACCTATACCCCCTGCATTGGGGGTACCAGCAGTCTTAACTACTGGACTGCGAGGGAAGTTGCATGTACTAGCACTTTAAGTACATTAGCTTTTTAAATCAGTAGACGAACTGTGTGAGAGATTTGTTATTCCCACTATGCAAAGGAGGACACAGAGGTTGGAGAGCTGAAGAAACTGGCTCAAGATCACAAGTTAGAAGGCAGTTAAGCCGGGCTCCAAACCCCAGGCTGGGTGATTCTGGGACCTGTGCTGGGTGACCGCAGCTGTGTGGCATAGAGGAGCAGAGGCGGAGGCATGGGGAAGCTGCTGATTGGTGCAGCGGAGTGGAGGGGGCTGCAGGCAGAGCCGGGGGTTGGTGTGAAGGTGGATATGTTGAATTTCTTTTTTAGGAGAGAATGGGGACTGCACGAATTGTGGAGACCTGGTTTTTGGTGGGGGTTGAAGGAGGAGTAATAAATCATGGACAATGCTGTCTGTTTTTGTAAAGCAGTTTCTAATAGATGATCACATCTAGTGGTCACGGTAACGCTGTGAGGGAGGCAGGGCAGATCTGGCCTCTCCAAATGAATAAGCTGAAGCACGCGGGTCTTGGGACTGGAGGGGGTCGAGGAGGGGAGCAGAGNTCTGTTTTTGTAAAGCAGTTTCTAATAGATGATCACATCTAGTGGTCACGGTAACGCTGTGAGGGAGGCAGGGCAGATCTGGCCTCTCCAAATGAATAAGCTGAAGCACGCGGGTCTTGGGACCAGAGGGGGTCGAGGAGGGGAGCAGAGGCAGGATGGGGGAGGGTGAGCCGGGGTGAGGAATAAAGGGTCAGTTCCGGAAGATGTACATGCAGGAGCAGTCAGACGTGGGCCTGGGGCAGGCAGGCCTGCGCTACCGAGGAAGGTCAGAGGCCTGGGGAGGGTTTCCTTCCGTGTCCCTGGGCTGGGCTCGGGTGCAGTGTCCTGTCGCTGCGCGGATACCAGCAGGTTCTGAAGCAACAGTGTGTGCCCCCATGTCCTGGCCCCCGCCCAGGCTTGCTGGCATGGCATGCTGAGATGGGAAGCAGGGTTTCTATCCTGCCCCCGAGCCTGGCCTTTTGAGGGAATCGTGGTCCCCGTGTGTCCTGCCCTTGACTGTAGTCCCTCTGCCTTTCTCCTGTCTCTCTTTCCCCATTTCCCTGCTTCCTTTCCCATTTCCCCCGTTCCTCAGCATCNGGGTTTCTATCCTGCCCCCGAGCCTGGCCTTTTGAGGGAATCGTGGTCCCCGTGTGTCCTGCCCTTGACTGTAGTCCCTCTGCCTTTCTCCTGTCTCTCTTTCCCCATTTCCCTGCTTCCTTTCCCATTTCCCCCGTTCCTCAGCATCCCTTTGGCTATTTTCCCTCGCTTCTCAGTCCTCCGTCATCTGCCTTTCTTCTCCTCCTATTTGGTCCCGCGACCTCTTCCCACCTCTCGAGCCTCACTCTTCCCCACTCTCTGTCTCTTTGGTGTTCTGTGTTTTAGACCTATTCGCTCCTGCCACTTCTTCACGCCCTCTGGTCTTCCTCTGAGGCCTCCTGCTTTGGAGTCTCATATTCTTTTTCTCTGGTTGATCTCCGTCTTCCCTCCTGCCTCTTCTCCCAGAATAAGCTGCCATCTCATTTTTCTTCAGCTGTGAAGGCCACTTCTCTCCGCCTTTTCCACCCTAAACTCTCTCCCTGGGCTCCTCTCGGGAGAGATCAGGGTGTCAGATGCCTGAGGTGGGCCTGGGAGGGGAGGGAGAAAGCCCAGCCTCTCTGGCCCCTTACTAACCACTGCTTTCCTCACCAGGGACCTTGGCCAAGAGCATCGGGACCTTCTTAGACCCCTGCAAGGACCCCACACGCATCACCTCCCCCAATGACCCCTGTCTCCTGGGGAAGGGCGGCTCCAGCAGCTCCAGCGGCGGCTCCAGTGGCGGCTCCAGTGGCAGTTCCGGCAGCTCCAGTGGTGGTTCCAGTGGCTTGAGTGGTCGTCCCAGTGGCGGCTCCAGTGGCGGCTCCAGTGGCTCCAGTGGCTCCAGTGGCTTGAGTGGTCGCCCCAGTGGTGGTTCCAGTGGCTCCAGTGTTTCCAGTGGCTTGAGTGGTCGTCCCAGTGGCGGCTCCAGTGGCGGCTCCGGCAGTGGCTCTACCGGGTCCATTGTTGCCCATGGTGGTTCTTCTGGATCTTCGTTACTTAAGCCAGGAACAGGGTATTCCCAGATAAGCTACTCCTCTGGATCAGGCTCTTCTCTACAAGGTGCATCGAGCTCCCTCCACTCAGGAAGCATCAGCTCCCAGTCAGGAGGAGGCTTGAGCTCTTCTGGTTCCCAGACCTCCTGGATGTCCAGCAGCGGGGGCCAGAAGGTCAGCTCCGAGCTGCGGCCCTGTGGTCCCGACATCCCTGACTCTCCCTGCAGCGGGGGGCCCATCGTCTCACACTCCGGCTCCTACATCCCCAGCTCCCACTCTGTGTCCGGGGGTCAGAGGCCAGTAGTGGTGGTGGTGGAGCAGCACGGCTCCGGTGGCCCCGGAGGCCCTGGAGTGGGTCAAAGGGTCCCCTGCCTCAACGGAGGCCCTCCAGGCAAGCCCTGCCCCCCCATCACCTCTGTGGACCAACATGGCAGCTACGAGGTGGTGGGTGGCTCCTCCAACAGCTATCTGGTCCCAGGCATGACCTTCAGTGGGGGCAAAATCTACCCGGTGGGCTACTTCACCAAAGAGGGCCCCATCAAAGGCTCTCCAGGGGTGCCCTCCTTTGCTGCCGGGCCCCCCGTCTCTGAGGGCAAGTACTTCTCTGGCAACCCCATCATCCCCAGCCGCAGCTCTTCTAGCTCCAATATCTACCAGTCCGGAGCTTCCTCGGCTGTGGTGTTCCAGCCAGTGGGCTCTGGTGGGGTCCAGCCCTGTGTGGTCGGCTCCCTGGGCTCTAAGGGGCCCTGCTCCCTCTCCAGCTCTGGAGTCTCCAGCAGTTCCAGCATTTCCAGCAGTTCTGGTTCATCTTTCCATCCCTGTGGTGGTGTTTCTCAGGGGCCCTGCTCCCCACCGGGCACTGGCTCCCTCAGCGGCAGCTCTAGCTCTCTATCTGGTGGCAAAATCATCCTTCAGCCCTGTGGCAGCAAGTCCAGCGCTCCTGGTCACCCTTGCATTTCTGTCTCCTCCTCAACACTGAGTGGGGGTCCAGATGGTTCTCCCCAACCTGACCCTTCAGCTGGTGCCAAGCCCTGTGGTCCAGGCAACTCTGGAAAGAACCCTTGTCGCTCCATCCGGGACATCCTAGCCCAGGTGAAGCCTCTGGGGCCCCAGCTAGCTGACCCTGAAGTTTTCCTACCCCAGGGAGATCTACCTAACAGTTCATAAAGCAGATTTTGCCTCCACGCGTGTGCAGGCATACACACACACACACACACACACACACACACAGGGACATACATCCCATCTCCCAAGTGGGAGAAGTTCAGGGGTAGTCTGGGCATGGGGTAGCTCAATTTCCCTCCTCCCTCCCAAAACAGCTGCTCCTACTTCCCCCAACTCCCCAGTGTGGCGGACTCTCCCTTATCACCTCTTCTTTCTGTACCTCCCCAAACTGTAGGCTCCAAATCTCTTTCCCCATTCTCTCCCCTTCTATTGCAGTGCCCCACCCCCTGCCAGATTCCCACTCCCAAGAATTTCCTCTGCCATTTCTTTGAGATGGTATAGTCTACTGGCTAACCCTACCCATTCAGATTCTTAACTGGGAACCCCCCAAAATCTCCTAGAGTAACTGTGATGCCCAGACAAGTCATCCCCTCCCCACCCTCATCCCTGCTTTGCCAAATAAAGCACAAACCAAACGATTATTTGAAAACAATGACCATTTCCACTGATCTCATTCCACCATCTGGTCAACCAGCGAGAGGCTATTGGGTTCTCACACTCCCAGTTCCACTCCCGCCCTCCATTATAGAGCTCACCACGCCCTTTGTGAGTTCCCAAACACTCCTCCTTGTCTCTCAGTCTGCATCTCGGTCCAGCACTCAGATGCTTCACGCCCTGTGCTGGGGAGACACCAGGCTCTCTGCAGAGACTGGGACAGCCTCCCTGCTCTCACTGGGTCCAGCACAGATGTTTCAATAAACTGTGAGAACTAGATTAGACTGTTCGCCTTCTTGGTGTCCAGAGTCTCCTTTTAGGACCTGGGTGATGCTCTCCTATGCTTCCAAAGGTCCTGTGTCCCCCACTTTCATTTGTAAATTGGCCCCAGTATTTCTTATATCTTACATCTCCTCCCACAAAGGAGGAAAAGAATAAATATTTATTGAACCGAAAGCAGGAGGCCAAGCAACCTTGGTCTCCCAGATCCTTCCTCCCACGTCTCTTCTCTCTCACTCCCCAGGAAATCCATTCTCTCCACCGCCCATTCACCCAGGGGTCCTCCCCTCTCCTTACGAACAACCCTAATGACTTCTTCCCCGCCCCACACCCGGCTCCTTCTCTACCTTTCGTTGGCCTCATCTTTCGGATGCCATCCTCTCTGGGTGTCCCGAGCATCGATTTCCTGGGTTTCTGGGACACCTGGAGCCTTGGGAAGGCTGGAACACAACAGCCCAGACCAGATTCCTGGGGACTGAGTAGGAGCCCAGGCGGTGTTGTTTGGGGAGCCGTGGGCGGAGAGAGTAAAAGACGGGGAGGACGGCAGCACGCAGGGTGTGCAGCCCAGCAGGGTGACTCACTGGCCTTCGGTGACAGGCCCCAGCCGCAGTAGAACACGGCCAGCAGTGTCCTTTCCGCCTTCACTCTCTTGCTGCCCCTGCTGTGGGTCTAGAGTGAGAGCTGGAGAGGTGAGAGGGGAGCGCTACAGTGGGAAGGAGAGGTGGCCTCCCCCAGAGAAGACCAAGATTGTGGAGCATGTACCGAGGGCCATTTGACTATGTCCTGGAGACAGCAGGGGAGACGCCAAGGCCGAGGCAGCTCTCACACCCCAAGGAGGGGACAGTGGACTGTGCTTATCCCTACAGGAAGGGCCTCAACCCAAAGCACAGGGCACCTCCCAGAGCCTCTGCTTGGCCGCAAAGGAGCTGACCCCTGCTCTAGCAGCTACTTCGTTCTCTTCCTCATCCAGGAATACTGGATGGTATTCAGTTCAGTTCAGTTGCTCAGTCGTGTCCGACTCTTTGCGACCCCGTGGACTGCAGCACACCAGGCCTCCCTGTCCATCACCAACTCCTGGAGTTTACTCAAACTTAGTCCATTGAGTCGGGGATGGTGTTAGCTGGCCCCAAATTTTGGACTGTTGTTGAGATTCCTGAACCAGCAGAAATATTGACCAGAAGTGACCTGGAGCAGGGAGCCAACCTTCAGGGTTGACTGAAGACAGAGGAGGGCTCCAGAATAGTCCTGTCTGTGTTATCACTGTGGAGTTGCCCTTGGTTACTATTACCTGGACTGCAGCCAACAACAGGAGTCAAGACCCTTGACCACCACTGAGGGAGGGCTACAGCCTCTGACCTGGACCTCTAGTTTCTGGTGTGACCCAGGTCAAAAAGGCTTGTAAAACTGATGGATGTCACCCCAAAAGGCTGCTGTCCTGTACCCACTGGCCAGATCTGCATCTTTTTTGTTTTTTTAATTTTTATTGGAATATAGTTCCTAGTTTTAAAAAATTAAGCATTATTAATATTTACATTAGGCTATTCAGGTTTTGGGCTTCCCTGGTGGCTCAGTGGTAAAGAATCCTTCTGAAAAGGCAGGAGCCTCAAGTTCAATGCCTGGAAGATCAGAAAGATCCCCTGGAGAAGGAAGTGGCAACCCACTCACTCCAGTATTCTTCCCTGGAGAATTCCATGGACAGAGGAGGCTGGTGGGCTACAGTCCATGGGGTCACAGAGTCAGACACTATTTAGCGACTAAACAACAACAACAAATAGTTGACTTACAATGTTGTCCACTGGCCAGATCTGGAAAGAAGCTCTTCCAGGAGTCAGCCAGCAGGGCCTGGAGATGAGGAAGAAATGGTAAAGTCTAGCAGCTAATATTTAGACTTCCTGCAACAAGGGAAGCCTAGTCTGGGTGTGTCCTGGAAGCCAGCAATAGAGTAACAACGGCATTCAGACACTTTTTATTGTAAAAATATCAAGCAGATTTAAGAGTAGACAAAATAGTTAATAAACCCCTATATTCTCATCACTCAGCCTTAACAATGATTAACTCCTGCTTACTTGACAAGAGCATATCATTGCCCTCCTTCTACTTAGCTGGCAATATCTGTTCTCTCTCTGTCTCTTTCTCACTGTATCTCTTGTATTCTGTGGACATATTTGACCATCTAAGGTAGGCAGAATGGTGCCCTCCCCATAGTCTAAGATGTCCGTGTCCTGATACCTGAAAACTAGAGTATGTGAGGTTACGTAGCAAAGGGAAATTGTTTGCAGGTGGAATTCAGGTTGTTAGTCAGATGACCTTAAAATGGGAAGATTATCTGGGATTACTTGGGTGGACCCGATGTAATCATAAAGATTTTTAAAGAGGGAAGAAGAGGAGGTTAGACTGACGCAGTATGAGAAGATCCTGCTACTTCTGGCTCTGAACGTGTTGGAAGTGGACCACGAGCCAAGGAGCCCGGGTGGCCTCTAGGAGCTGGAAGATGCAGGGAAATGGATTCTCCCCTGGGGGTCTCCAGAAAGGCTCTACCTGGACTTCTGATCTCCACAATTGTAAGATAGTAAATTTGTTTTGTAAGACATTCAGTTTGTGGCTACTTGTTATAGCAGCTGTAGGAAGCCAATATACCACCATCTTTTAAGGACGGGAACCAGGTCTATTTCCCAAGACACAGGGTCTCATCTAGGAGCAGCCCCTCAGATGGGGGCCACTTTGAGGTCACGATGATGGAGCTTTGGGGATACATGAGAAAGGGATGCTATAAGGGATAATCTGGATCCCAAAGAGAAAGAGAATCAAGTGTTCCTATTGCTGAAAAGTGAAGAGATGGAGACCCCAAGGGTGAAGGTCCTCGTGTGCTTGGCATAGGGAACTGGAAGAGTAGGGCTAGCAGCCAGCAGATGAGCTGCGAGCCAGAACACCTGGATTTGGAGAGGGGTGGGGAGCTTGAGGAAAAGAGCAGGGTGGGGACACTTAGCTTCCCTGGGTCATTCAAGTGGCACCTGTTGCCACAGAATGAATTAGANGTTGATCCTGTCTCTTATACACATCTCCAGAACACCTGGATTTGGAGAGGGGTGGGGAGCTTGAGGAAAAGAGCAGGGTGGGGACACTTAGCTTCCCTGGGTCATTCAAGTGGCACCTGTTGCCACAGAATGAATTAGAAATTAGGGTGGAATGTGGGGATTTATTGTCTCTATAACAACTGGCTCAGCCTGTTTCTGGTGTTCCCCGCCCCACTGACAGGATAAAGGGCTGGATGTCTAGGGGCTGAGGGAGATGCAGAGCAAGATGCAGGGCCGCATGGTGGGGAAGCGGGCTCCTCTGGGGCTGCTCCTGGTCTGTCTTCATCTCCCAGGTAGAGAGGCTGTGCTGCTCCCCAGGCAGGAGCGGACTGGTGGGCCTCGGGGGAACTGGGATTGAGGGAAGGGGTAAAGGTGGGAGGCTGTATCCTTGGGTCCCTGAGGAGGTAAGAGCTGGCTCAGGGGAAGTGAAGGGACTTGAAACAAAGGGGCTCAGGGAATCAGGGAGGGGAGGGCTTTGGGACTAAACATCTGGTTCACTGGCTGCCTCCTCTTCCCCTTCCCCCAGGCCTCCTTGCCCGGAGTATCGGTATGATGGAGGAGAAAGTTCCTCGAGACTTGGGGATCAGCTTGCCTCTGCTGGGACCACCTCCCTTGTCCGGCCCCTCCAACGCTGAGCATCCTCAGCCCAAACCAGCCCCTGGACCTAATGATTTGGCCAGGGCTGCTCTGAAGCCCAATCCTTCTCCACCGCATGGCTCTCAACCTGTAGGAGGTCCTGGGGTGCAGGAGCGGCCCCCCTCTAGGGGGCTGCTCTCCATGGACTCCTGGCCCTCGGAAGACCCTTGGCCGATGCTGGCTGCTGCGGTCGAGGACCACGTCGGGGAAGTGCTGCCCGGAGAACTGTCTTACCTTTCTAGGGTGGCTGCCCTCCCTGTGGGCAGCAGGCCTTGGCCTGCAGGGCCCTCTGCACACCCCGGAGACCCCTCACCCGAGTCCTCACCCTTCCACCGGGACTCTGAGTCTAGACGGCCACTCCGTCCTAACGTGCTGGGCTCCCCGGGAGACATCCTTGCCCGATCCCCACTCTGGGCTCTCATCAACAGAATACGACGGCCGTTTCTGCCTGGTCACCCCTGGGGGACCCTGAATCCCAGTGCATCCTGGGGAGGTGGAGGTCCTGGCACTGGATGGGGAATAAGGCCCATGCCATACCCTGTGGGAATCTGGGGTAACACTCATCAATACCCAAGTACCAGCTGGGGGAATATTCCTCTATACCCAGGTATTAATCAGTTTCCTCCCAGGGTTCTCCATCCTCCTGGGTTCCCTTGGAGCATCCCAGCAGGCTTCCCCAATCCTCAAAACCCTGGGTCACAGTGGAGTTAAGAGGGTGACAGAGCGGGGAAAACCCCAGAAGTCAGAGGAGGAAGTCCGGCTCCCTCCCCTTGTGGCATGAGCTAAATCAAGATCTTATCGGTTGTTTTCTAGCATCACCCCCACTATCACTGCCTCCCTGCTCTCCCTGCGCTGATCTCCAATAAAACACAGCACTTACTGAATCCACTCCTTCTCAGTGTCTTTGTTTCTGGGTGCAAACTGGAGTTTTGTCCATCCCCATTTTCTCATCTCTATGTCCCCCCAGGGTCCTCCTGAAGCTCTCTTTCCATTCCCATCCTTTGCAAGAGATCAAAGCCCAGCTGTCTGAGGGTAGGGCCTCATGGTCTCACCTGGGCCAGGTGGGAGAGCTGGCTCCACTGTCCTGGACTCTGAAAGGGGGAGGAGGGGCAGCAGGACTAACTGATATGGCACCTGTGGCAGGAGGGAAGGATGAGGTCCAAGTGGGGAGCGAATGTCCTTTCATTCAGAGACGCAGAGGGTCAGAGAGAGTCAATTAGTCTGCACTCATCTTTCTTCCCAGAAAGTCACGGTTCTTGGAAGTGAAGGAGGCACTGATCTCCTCCCTTACACGCATCACTTGGTACATTGTGCCCCAAAGAATCGCAGGCTTAGGGCATTTGCTGAACAAAGAGCAAACCTCTATAGAGGAAGAAAGAAAGGGAGAAGGGACAGGAACAGAGAAACGTGGAGCCAACAATCCAGCCTGTGGCTGCATTTGATGCTTTTATCCCTGCCTGATGACATGGCTTCTGCTTTTGGTCACACTGCCCTCCCGCTGGTTTTCCCAGGAGCTCTGCTTCCTTGTACAGGAGTTGGAGTGCAGTGATGAAGGCTCACTCTAAGAAAGCACAGAAAGAAGTTAACAGAAGTTGCTGGGAATGATGAGGTTTCTAGAAGATGCAATCCCTGGTGTCCACCCATGTCTTCCCATCACTAACCACATGACCCTCTATCACGTCAATCTCTTCCTTCAATCCTTTCCCACCCTGGACTCTCAGTTTCTCCCAGTGCCGGGGCAGGCGATTCTGGTTCTGATTTCAGCACCTGTCTCTTCCACAAGCCCAAGTTCATTCTTTCGGGCTTGGTCTTGGTCTCATTTCTCTGTGTCCCTCTCTCTGGCTGCCTCCTTCTCTCTAAGTCACTTCGATTTGCACTTTTCTTTATTTTTTTGGTTACACCATGGCTTGATTGATCTTAGTTCCCCAACCAGAGATCGATTCCACACCCCTTGCATTGGAAGCACAGAGTCTTAACCACTGGACTGTTAGGGACTTTTGTTTTGTTTTGTTTTTGTTTTTATGTTATTTTACTTTACAATACTGTATTGGTTTTGGCATACATTGACATGAATCCACCACGGGTGTACATGAGCCCCAAACATGAACCCCCCTCCCACCTCCCACCCCACATCATCCCTCCAGATCATCCCCGTGCACCAGCCCCAAGCATC
>SJYV01043100.1:0-25479 GCA_006410875.1 Neotragus pygmaeus | reverse complement strand
GAGTAAGCGTCTTTTAATTTCATGGCTGCAGTCACCATCTGCAGTGATTTTGGATCCTGTGTCTACGGAATATATAAAAGGACACTGAGAGCTCCCACATAAGAAAACGTGCTAGTTCTGACAGCTGTGGACATTGGAAGCAAACAGTCACAGGAGTAGGACCAGATTAGAGTCTAAGCTGCCCTCATAGCAGGCCCAGAGACCAACACAGTGTTGGAGGGCAACCTACAGAGGTGAGGCGGTCTATGACTCCAAGCGAGGGAAAGGACACTGACAGCAGTGACTCAAGAAAAACATTTATTATTCTTCTGTTTTGACTTGTTCTATAGTTTCTTTTGAATTTTTTCTTTTCTTTTTTTCCATTTCTGTTTTCCATTTTTCCCCACTCTGTTATACTTGTCAGTTTTACTAGCACTATGAAATCTAATTAAGCTTTTTTTTTTCAATCACACTTTTCATTGCTGTTATAAACCTCTGGCCTTTTGCAGTTCTATGGAGTTTTCCTTACCTTTTTTTCCTTCTTTTTTTTTTTAATTTTTAAAAACCTATTATTATTTCTTCTACATTTATTCCTTTGTTTGCTTTTCCTACTGTTCTTTTCCCCTTGCAGTTAGTCTTTAACATCTATATTTTTTCTTTATTTACCTTTATTTAACTTTGCTTTTCTATTCTTTCTATCTTTCCTCTCCTTTTCTCACCATATTCGTTAGTTTTGTTTTCATTGCTTTATTCCCCAGTTGGCACCTTGCTTTAGTTTTGTTTTCCAATTTGTGCTTTAGTTAGTTTTGCCCTTAACTGGTGGATGTCATTTTTGGTTTCCTTTGTTCATCAGGTCAATCTATTGTACTTTATTTTTGTTGGACTGTTTCAATTTTGCTTATGGGTATATATGTATATATTTTCATTATTTTAATTATTATTTGCCTGATTTTGTAACTGCCATTTGTCTGGGGTTCATCTTTCATTTCTCATTTTGGGGTATTTGTTTTAATCTCTTTTAATGCCATAACAAACTACCTGTGGAATCTCCATTTCTGGCCAGAGATCAAGCCCTGAACTTTGGAGTGGGAGCACTGACTCCAAGACCCTAGGTTACCAGGGAACTCCTAACCCTAGGGAGTATCAAATAGTGAGAACTCCCACATATGAAACTACTTGAGTACAAGACCCAGCATCCCCCAAATACCAGTAGCACTCTGCGTGGGACACCTCATCCAAACAACAAAAAGACAAAAATGCAAACCCAGTCATCAGCAGACATGATTACCACCTCACTCAGCCTTGCCCATCTGAGAAAAAAAAAACTACTCAGCACAAATCTCACCCTAAATGAAGCTTACACATACCACTGGACCAACCTTAGGAGGGCAGAAACCAAAAGGTAGAAAGAATTCAACCCTGAAGCCTGGGAAAAGGAGACCTCAATCACAATAAGTTTAAAAAACATAATGAAAAGGCAGAAAAATATGGCACAAATGAAGGAACAAACTAAAAACACTAAAGTCCAAATAAATGAAGAAGAAATGGGCAAACTACCTGAAAAAGAATTCAGAATAATGATAGTAAAGATAATCAAAAACCTTGAAAACCGGATGGAGAAAATGCAAGAGTCAATTAACAAAGACCTAGAAGAATTAAAGAATAGACATACAGAGAACAACACAATCACTGAAATTAAAAATACTTTAGATATTCAGATATTCAATAGCAGAATATCTGAAGCAGAAGAATGGATCAGTGAGCTGGAAGATAAAATGATTGAAATAACTGCTGAAGAACAGAATGAAGTAAAAAGAATGAAAATAACTGAGGATAGCCTCAGAGATCTCTGGGACAATATTAAATGCACCAACATTTTGAAAATTTCCCCAACACGGAAAAGGAAATAGTCAAGTGATAAAGAACAATCTCAAGTTGAGTTTATCTGGACTACATTCCCTGTGCCGTGGTAAGAGGAGAGTGAAAAAGGTGGCTTAAAACTCAACATTCAGAAAACCAAGATCATTGCATCTGCTCCCATCACTTCATGGCAAATAGATTGGAAACAATTTCAGACTTCATTTTGGTGGGCTCCAAAATCACTGCAAACGGTGACTGCTGCCATGAAATTAAAAGACACTTACTCCTTGGAAGGAAAGTTATGACCAACCTAGACAGCATATTAAAAAGCAGAGACATTACTTTGCCAACAAAGGTCCATCTAGTCAAGGCTATGTATGGTAGTCATGTATGGATGTGAGAGCTGGTCTATAAAGAAAGCTGGCTGAGTACCGAAGAATTGATGCTTTTGAACTGTGGTGTTGGAGAAGACACTTGAGAGTCCCTTGGACTGCAAGGAGATCTAACCAGTCCATCCTAAAGGAAATCAGCCCTGAGTGTTCATTGGAAGGGCAGATGCTGAAGCTGAAACTGCAATCCTTTGGTCACCTGATGCGAAGAGCTGACTTGTTAGAAAAGACCCTGATGCTGGGAAAGATTGAAGGCAGGAGAAGGGGATGACAGAGAATGAAATGGTTAGATGGCATCACAGACTCAATGGACATGAGTTTGAGTAAACTTCAGGAGTTGGTGATGGACAGGGAGGCGTGGTATGCTGCAGTCCACGAGATCGCAAAGAGTCAGACATGACTGAGTGACTGAACTGAATTAAGTTGAAGGCTAACCACAATTAGACATTTTTTGCCATGATGAACAAAATAATTTTGCCAATTCTTTCGCCACTCTTTAGTTCCTTCTGTGATAGTCTAGGCGAAGTCCATCTTCCTTGAAATCACCAAAGACATCAAGTCTCACATTTTGGGACATGGCAATTCTTCTTTGAAACCCATTTTCACAAAGAAAAAAAATGTTTCATGCGTTATGAAAGAAAATAAGGAGCTTACTTACAATTAGTTTCGCAGTGACTGCATCAAACCTCACATGAATCGTATGTTCAAAGTCTGAAGGAAGAGAAAGATTGCTATAATCTCTTCAAAGATTTTCTTATACCTCCTTTCTTTTCTCTTCTTCTGGGACCCTTATAATTCGAATGTTGGTAGTGCTGGGTCTTCTTTGCTACATGTGGGCTTTCTCTAGTTGCAGCAATCAGGGGCCACTGTTTATTGCGGTGCACGTGCTTTTCATTATCGTTTCCTCCCTTGCTGCAGATCATAGGCTCTAGGTGTGCAGGCTCAGTAGTTGTGGTGCACAAGCTTATTTGCTCTGTGACAAGTAGAATCTTCCCAGACCAGGGATCGAACCCACGTCTCCTGCACTGGCAGGTAGATTCTTATCTACTGGACCACCAGAGAAGTCCCTAAAATTTTAAATATTTTAACAAATATTTTTTGCAATGACTGTGTGCCAGGCACCTTTCTTAGCCCTTTACATATAATAAATCATTTTCTCTTTACCACAACTCTCTAACAGAAGTAATGTTTTAATTTCCATTTTAGAGGTGAGGAAACTGAGGCACAGAGAGGTAAAATCAATCACCTGAGGTTCAACAGCTAGGAAGAGACAGAATCAGAATTCAGACCCAAGAAGCCTGGCTCCACATTCTGAGGGCTCATTCACTATTCTGTGCCACTCTTCTGACAATACCCTTGGCTTCCCTTTTAAATTCTAGTCCACAGCGCCCCCTTGTGTTTTATTTATTCCCAACCATTCTGAATAATTGTCCTGCCTATCCCCACCAAGACTCCGTCCAAGCGAAGAACTGGTAGGCCCTCCCCTCCACCAGGTGTAGCCAAGCTCCCAGGATGGGATCCAAACACAGGTGAGTGGTGGTGATGGGCTGAACTGGCAATCATATCTGGCCATTATTTTCCTGGCAGTAAAACTGTCGACTAAAAATACAGTCACAACCTGAAAGTAGAGAGTTATTCTATTTGGTGGGAATGTTTAGGACTCCGAGCCTGGGAGACAGCATCTCAGAAGCTCTGACAAAACTGCTCAGAGGAGTTTGCAGGAGGGGAAGTCAGGCTATACACAAGTTTGCAACAAGCGGAACAGGCAGTCTGATCTTCAAAGATCAGGTATCAGTGAAGGAGTTTAGCATTCTGTGTGTGGGAAGATGCAAGCCTCTGGGCTAGCTGAATTCACTCCTTTCATACCCACCTCAGCCTTCTGGGGCCATCCTGTTTCCTTGTTCACCTTGCTTCTTGCATTCCCCCAGCTCCTCAGCAATCACACTGGGGGGCGGCAGCATCCGGTGGATTGCAGTTTTGGGAACCCTCATTCACATTTGGAGGCCAGAAATCTCTGATGGCTGTGACATTTCTTGCTGATTAATATGGCAGGAGGTATTTTCACTTTACAGTCGGATCAGCGGTGGTAAAGAATCTGCCTGCAAACAGGAGCCTCAGGAGACACAAGTTCTATCCCTGGGTTGGGAAGATCCCCAGGAGAAAGAAATGGCAACCCACTCTGGTATTCTTGCCTGGAGAATTCCCGTGGACAGAGGAGCCTGTCAGGATACAGTCCATAGGGTCACAGAAAAGTCGGATAGGACTAAAGGGACTTAGCGCGCATGGGGAAGAAGGAGAGGCAGCAGATACAAGAGGAATTTCCAAGGAAAAATCAGCAGTATTGTGAGGCATGAGGAAGTAGAGGCTCCTTCAAGGATCATCTTCTGGCCTGAGTGACTGGGCAGGTGAATGGTGTTGCCACTCACTGAGATGCGGGTACAGAAGGAAGAGCAGGTGGGCAGGGCAGGTAGTTATAACAGCAGCATCCATGGTGCATGCATCATGGGGGGAGCAGGCAGACACTGATCACTGTGCTCACTTTGCTGAGGAGGGAATGTGAGGTTCTGAGACCTGAAGAAACACTCCCAAAGGCACAGAATGAGTAGCAGGGTCGGATCTGAACCCAGGTCCTTCTGACTACATGTCTGGGCTTTTAACTGGTTGGATGGAAGGCAAGCAGCCTATGCTCAGACCCCCTTCCCTTGTTCTGCCTGCTATTTCAACCCTGATCATTGTCTGTCTTCATGCCTCCTGATTTGCTGCCTTTCTAGAACTTTAATTTTGGCTTGGGCTCTGACCCTGGCTGCCAACCTTTCCATGACTCTCAGCCTTTCTTCAATCTTCAGTGTTTAGATAAGTGCCTTCTCACCACCCTATCCCCCTCAAGGCCACACGCTACCCTCTTCCCGTGCATGCTTCACCCAGACACAGGACTCAATTGACTCTACAGTGTATGAGACCCTTTTCCATTTCCCACCCAACACTGAGTCTCCATCCCCGGATTCCTGTCTTCTAGTCTCATCCTGTAATGAATAGCAGGGCTGTGACTCAGTTTCTAACTTGAAATTTTGTGTCAAGGGATTCCTGAATTCCATGCTCTGCATGCATGTGAGTGTGTGGAGATTGGTTCCACATACTAGCATTTCGTGGACAGAGGCTGGATGTCCCCAACATTGTTGGACAATCCTACATAGTGAAGAATGCCCTGGATTCTGCCTAACTTTTGAATGCCACCTCCCCCTACCCAGTTATTCACATAGATGAAAAAAATCTATTTATAATGATCTGTGCCTAGAACATAACTCTGCTTTACACATTAAAGATTTTTTGTGTGGTTTGAGTATTTGCTTGAAATTTCCAGGAATACAACTACTGTGTAAATGGAAAGAAAATTGAATTTTGTTTAGTTCAGAACTCTCCCAAGAGTTGTTTACCATTTTTGAAGATCAAGTTGCTGACAGTGATGCTGCTCATGGTAAGGGAGTCACTAATGCAATGCCCTGTAAAGGTCTGTATTTGTAGCATAATTTGCATCTATGGGGTTTCTACACAAAGGTGCAAGTTTCTGCCTCTTTCCTTAGATCTTCTAATGTGGTGCGGCCAGGAACTTTTACCGATGGATTAATTACAAACATTTTCCTTTTATTTCTTCTTAACACCGCAGTTAGGCCTTTCTGTCTGTCTCTATGTGTTTCCCCCCCCCCTGACACACACACATAAATACATAAAATTGTGTATATATTGTGTCCATGACTTTCCTTGTTTCCTTGATTCATTGTTTTCAGGCAAATTATTTGTTAAAAAGGCAAGCACTTACTAAAGTGCCCAAAGCTGTTCCAAATTCTTTGTATGTATATCTCACTGAATCCTCCCAGAAACCAAATGAGGTAAGGCTTATTTGCATTTTATTTTGTAAATGAAGAAACATAGAACAGAGGGGTAAATAATTGGCCAAAGTCACACAGCTGGCAAGGGATGGAGCTGCAATCGGAACCCAAATCTGTTTGACTTCAAATGCAGTGTGCATTCAGTTGCTGGGTATGTGGTAGATTATCTGTCATGCTTCTTATCAGTGTTAGAACGGACTCAGAATGATTCTAAGGGCAATATATTCCAAAATCTTTGAGGGTTCCTAGAAAAAGTACAGACAGCCTCAGAGGATGGCAAATACTCTTGTGTACATCTGGACATGTTTGCTTGTAGGCTTCCCTCATGGCTCAATGATAAAGAATCCACCTGCCAATGCAGGAGATGCAAGAGACTCAGGTTCCATCCCTGGGTCGGGAAGATCCCCTGGAGAAGGAAACGGCAGGCCACATCAGTGTTCTTGCCTGGGAAATCCCATGGACAGATGAGTCTGATGGGCTGCAGTCCATGGGGTCACAAAAGAGTCGGACACAACTTAGCAACTAAACCACCAGAACGTGTTTGCCTGACACTCACATATCCAGTCAACTGATCTGAGTCAAGTTGAATGGTGTCTTACTCCTTAATTGCTTCTTGTATCCAATCAGATTGTATAAGGCCCAAGAGTAGCTCTGTGCCAATCATATTTCCATTTGAAAAACTAACGTACATTATCTGACACAGAATGCGGCAATGGGACCAAAGAGGTTTCATCTGGACTCCTAAATCCCTACCCTATCAGCAGCCAGCCACCTTTATAGGACTTGGTGACTACTGAGATACTCACACCTTTATTTTTCTCAATTAACAAGCCATCTCAGGTGAAAATGCATGTTACATATCTGCCTTATTCAGAGAAACGGACCATCCATCCTGCTTTGTGTAGGTGCAGCCTTCGCACCCCCATTGAGAACTACAAAGCTCCAGCAGCTCTGGAGTCCACCACTAGATGGCAGCGTTCTCCAGGCTTTGAATGACAGAAAAGTCCAGCTTCCTTTAATGCCAGTTCCTGAGTCATAGGTCAAATGAACCATCTTTCCTGCCACTAGAAGAATGCCCACATGTTTTCCATGCTGCAGTTTCCGGAAAGGTAACTTGCTTTTGGCAACTTGTTGACACTTGAACAGTAATCTGGTACAGCTGGGCCTCCTCTGTTTTAGTACAAATACTCATTGAGCACATACTACGTCACAAGTGCCTTCACTACCGAGGGGCCTTGGTTCGATCCCTGGTTGGGGAACTATGATCCCACAAGCTGCATGGTGCAGTGGTGGAGAAAAAGGAAGAAAGTCACCGTCTCACTGGGGACATTGATCCCTGAAATAAAATTTCTATGATAATATCATAAGCACCGTGATGGAGTAACAGAGATGTGGTACCCACATCAATCTGGAGGCTCAGGGAAGTCCTGGAACAGATGACACTGAAAACTGAATTGTAAAGAAAGGGCAGTTAATAGGCAGGGAAGAATGTGGGGAAGGGGATTTAGGACAGAGGAAACAGACTGAGCAGGAAGCTTGCGACAGCATGGTGTGTGCTGAGGAAGCAGGTGGGAGCTAGTGGGCACAATCAGAGAATATGGAATGAGGTGCAGGGTAGGGAGAAGTGAAGTTTAGGAATGCAATAATGATGTCACAACCAGGAACTGATACATAAATCCGTGTGCTCTTCCCAATTACCTCTTGAGATAAGAGCATCACAATCTTACTTTGAGAAGACACAATCTCTTCATTTCTCACAATGCCATGGTACAACTCAAAATAACTTTGGCAAACATTTATTCAACCTCTATTAAGTACTGAGCACTATGCTAAGAGCTGCTTCATGCATTCCATTCTTTCATATATGCAATAATCTAGGTGATGGATACTTTGAGGCCATTATTATCCTCATTTTACAGATGAGGAAACCTAGGTTCAGAGAGGCTAAGTGACTTGCTCAGGATCACACAGCCAACAAGTGATGGAGCAGGAATTTGAATCGAAGCATGAATTAAGTACAGAGGAAAGAGAGAGAATCACAAATAATGTCAGTAGGCATGGGCTGAGAGTGACAAGCAGGACTTTCTGACATAGCTAATGCCCAAGATGGGTTAAGTAAAATGGATAATAATAATAGAGTAGTGAAAACACATGATGTTTTTGAATNATTAAGTACAGAGGAAAGAGAGAGAATCACAAATAATGTCAGTAGGCATGGGCTGAGAGTGACAAGCAGGACTTTCTGACATAGCTAATGCCCAAGATGGGTTAAGTAAAATGGATAATAATAATAGAGTAGTGAAAACACATGATGTTTTTGAATATGCATAGGCTCTGTAATGTTTCCACTGTTTCCCCATTTGTTTACCATGAAGTGATGGGACTGGATGCAATGATCTTAGTTTTCTGAATGCTGAGCTTTAAGCCAATATTTNATCCTTCAACTTTACTATATTCATTGATTAGCTCTAGTAATTTTCTGGTGGAGTCTTTAGGGTTTTCTATTAGAGGATCATATCATCTGCAAACAGTGAGAGCTTTACTTCTTTTCCTATCAGGATTCCTTTTATTTCTTTTTCTTCTCTGATTGCTGTAGCTAAGACTTCCAAAACTATTTTGAATAGCAATGGTGAGAGTGGGCACCCTTGTCTTGTTCCTCACTTTAGAGGAAATGCTTTCAATTTTTCACCCTTGAGGTTGTTTGCTGTGGGTTTGTCATATATGGCTTTTATTGTGTTGAGGTGTATTTCTTCTGTGCCTGTTTTCCAGAGAGTTTTTATCATAAATGCATGTTGAATGCTGTCAAAGGCTTTCTTTGCATCTATTGAGATAATCATATGGTTTTTATCTTTCAATTTCAATTTTTATCTTTCAGTTGTTAAAATAGTGATTTGCAAATATTGAACAATCCTTCATCCCTGAGATAAAGCCCACTTGGTCATGATGTATGATCTTTTTAATATATTGTTGGATTCTGTTTGCTAGAATTTTGTTAAGGATTTTTGCAACTATGTTCATCAGTGATACTGGCCTGTAGTTTTCTTTTTTTGTGTGGCATCTTTGTCTGGTTTTGGGATTAGGGTGATGATGGCCTCTTAGACTCTGTTTGGGAGTTTACCTTCCTCTGCAATTTTCTGGAAGAGTTTGAGTAGGACAGGTGTTAACTCTTTTCTAAATTTTTGGTAGAATTCACCTGTGAAGCCATCTGGTCCTGGGCTTTTGTTTTTTGAAAGATTTCTGATTACAGTTTTGATTTCCATGCTTGTGATGAGTCTGTTAAGATTTCCTATTTCTTCCTGGTTCCATCTTGGAAGGTAATATTTTTCTAAGAATTTGTCCATTTCTCCCAAGTGGTCCATTTTATTGGCATATAATTGCTCATAGTCTCTTATGATCCTTTGTATTTCTGTGTTGTCTGTTGTGATTTCTCCATTTTCATTTCTAATATTATTGATTTGATCCTTCTCCCTTTTTTTCTTGATGAATCTAATGGTTTGTCTATTTTACCTTCTCAAAGAACTAGCTTTTAGTTTTGTTGATCTTTGCTATAGTCTCCTTCATTTCTTTTTCATTTTTCTGCTCTGATTTTTACTTCTTAGTTTCTACTAACTTTGTGGTTCTTCTGTTCTTATTTTTCTAGTTGCTTTAGGTGTAAAGTTAGGTTGTTTATTCGACGTCTCTCTTGTTTCTTGAGGAAGGCTTGTATTGCTATGAACCTCCCTCTTAGCACCGCTTTAACTGAATCCCACAGGTTTTGGGCTGTTGTGTTTTCATTTTCATTTGTTTCTGTGCATATTTTGATTTCCTTTTTTATTTCTTCCATGATCTGTTGGTTATTCAGAAGTGTGTTGTTTAGCCTTCATATGTTTGTGTTTTTAATAGTTTTTTTTTCCCTATAGCTGACATCTAATCTTACTGCATTGTCATCAGAAAAGATGCTTGAAATGATTTAAAAAAATTTTTAATTTACCAAGGTTAGATTTATGGCCCAGGATGTGGTCTGTCTTGGATAATGTTGTGTGTGCACTTGAGAAAAAGGTGAAATCCATTGTTTTGGGGTGAAATGCTGTGTAGATTTCAATTAGGTCTAACTGGTCTATTGTATCATTTAAAGTTTGTGTTTCCTTGCTAGGTTTCTGTTGGTTGATCTATCCATAGGTGTCAGTAGGGTATTAAAGTCCCCCACTATTATTGTGTTACTGTTAATCTTCCCTTTCATACTTGTTAGCATTTGCCTTATGTACTGATGCATGTTGGTTGCATATATATTTATAATTGTTATATCTTCTTCTAGGATTGATCCTTTGATCATTATGTAGTGTCCTTTGTCTCTTATCATGGTCTTTATTGCAAAGTCTATTTTATCTGAGTATTGCATATTGCTACTCCTGCTTTCTTTTGGTCTCCATTTGCATGAAATATCTTTTTCCAGCCCCTCACTTTCAATCTCTATGCCTAGGTTTGAGGTGGGTCTCTTGTAGATAGCATACATATAGGTCTTGTTTTTGTATCCTTTTGGCCAGTCTTTGTCTTTTGTTTGGAGCATTTAACCCACTTACATTTAAGGTAATTATTGATAAGTATGATCCCATTATTATTTACTTTGTTGTTTTGGGTTCATTTTTATAAACCTTTTCTGTGTTTCCTGTCTAAAGAAGATCCTTTAGCATTTGTTGAAGAGTTGGTTTTGTGGTGCTGAATTTTCTCAGCTTTTGCTTGTCTGTAAAGCTTGTGATTTTCCTTTATATCTAAATGAAATCCTTGTGGGTAGAGTAATCTCGGTTGTAAATTTTTCTCTTTCATCACTTTATGTCCTGCCATTCTGTTCTGGCCTGAAGAGTTTCTATTGAAAGACCAGCTGTTATCCTAATAGGGATCCCCTTGTGTGTTATTCGTTGCTTTTCCCTTGCTGCTTTTTTTTTTTTTACTTTATTTTACCTTACAGTACTCTATTGGCTTTGCCATACATCGACACGAATCCACCACAGGTGTACACGAGCTCCCAATCCTGAATCGCCCTCCCACCTCCCACCCCACAACGTCTCTCTGGATCATCCCCGTGTACCAGCCCTCCCTTGCTGCTTTTAATACTTGCTCTTTGTGTTTAATTTTGTTACTTTGATTAATATGTATGTTCCAGTGTTTTACCTTGGGTTTATCCTGTTTGGGACTCTCTGGGTTTCTTGGACATGGGTGGCTATTTCCTTCCCCATTTTAGGGAAGCTTTCAACTGTTATCTCCTCAAGTATTTTCTCACACTCTTTCTTTTCATCTTCTTCTGGGACACCTATGATTCAAATGTTGGGGAGTTTAACATTGTCCCAGAGGTCTCTGAGGTTGTCCTCACTACTTTTAATTCTTTTTTTCCTTTCTGCTTCATTTATTCCATCATTCTATCTTCCACTTCACTTATCCTCTCTTCTGGCAGGTGGATTCTTTACCACTGAGCCACAGGGAAGCCCAGCCTCTTCCATCGGGATAAACTGAATCTACAACCTTACCTCCATCGGGATAAACTGAATCTACAACCTTACCCACTGGTGCCCTGTTTCAAACTATGGCCCACACCCCTAAGCAAAACAGAAGGGGAATGTAAGTTGTGTGAACAAAATGTCCCATCCACCTGGTCAATCCGGTTCAACTCACCTGTGCAGTTCTGGCCTATCAAGTGCCACCCTCTGATAATATCAGCAGGATCGTACATGAACATCGTTTAAAATATCATAGAGCTTTATATGCTTAATTATCAACATAATGGTCCATTGTCCCCTAACTGTTCAAGTACTAACAACAATCATGTCCTTCAAGATTGTCCACTCTTAACAGTCATGAGACAGAAATTCAAGTTTGCATCATTGGAGGGTTTGTTTTACTCTGCAGACCCTCAAGCCATCGTTATTTTATAGAATTATGGCCAGGCCCTGTCATTTTTCAACCAAGCTATGACCTATATATGCACTGATAGGTCCATTTCAAAGGAGAGTGCACTATAGGGACTACAGGGGTAAGAGATTTTTTTTAATCTATAACAGGACACTCTGGCTCACCACCAACCCAGAGAGCACTAGGAATGATCTTAGCAAGGGCAAGGCTGACCATAAGACTGGTAGCTCCATGGGGAGGCTTTCCCCATCATAGAACAACACTGAGAAATCTCACCAGACAGCTTGATTGTATGATGAAACAGAGAGGGCAAGCCTTAACAAGACTTAAGCCTCTCTTGTTTCTTTGGCTGTCTCTTTTTCTTTCCCTCTCTCTTTTTTGTCTAACTCTTGATTACCTCCAGGCAAAACAAGGTGGATGGAGCTTGTATGATAACGAGTACTTCCTGCTGCACCAGGATCAGTGCAACAGTACAGGCAGAAGTTAATATTAAGGAAGCATACACTCAAGCAGAATGGCTTCACAATTTTGTCAGGAGCAATAGCACCTCCACTGTCTGGTCAACAGTTAAGGAAGTCCTCCTAAATTTAACCTGGTTCCTTCCCTTTCAAGGCCCTTTCATGGCTATTGGTGTTCCTTTCCTTTTTGGCCCCCATTGGTATAACTTTTTGGTTAAGTTTTTGTCTTCTGTGCTGTGCTAAGTCACTTCAGTCGTGTCCAACTCCATGTGACCCTATGGACTATAGTCGACCAGGCTCCTCTGTCCCTGGGAGTCTCCAGGCAAGAATACTAGAGTGGGTTGCTGTTTCCTTCTCCAGGGGATTTTCCTGACCCAGGGATTGAACTGGCATCTCTTACATCTAACTTGCATTAGTGAGCTGTTTCTTTCACTAGCGCCACCTGGGAAGCCGTTTTTGTCTTCTGCTGCAAAGTCGCTTCAGTCGTGTCCAACCCTGTGTGACCCCATAGACGGCAGCCCACCAGGCTCCCCGTCCCTGGGATTCTCCAGGCAAGAACACCGGAGTGGGTTGCCATTTCCTTCTCCAATGCATGAAAGTGAAAAGTGAAAGTGAAGTCGCTCAGTCATGTCCGACTCTTGGCGACCCCGTGGACTGCAGCCTACCAGCCTCCTCGGTCCATGGGATTTTCCAGGCAAGAGTACTGGAGTGGGGTGCCTGCTGCTGCTGCTGCTGCTGCTAAGTCACTTCAGTCATGTCCGATTCTGTGCAACCCCATAAACGGCTTCAACAATTTCAAGTAAAGCTCATGATGGCTCAAGGAATTCAACCCATTCCAGCAGAGGGCAGCCCAGACCCCTACAGGTCTTTGGGGAATAGTCAGTGAGGGACTTATGCACCTCTAGGCTGGGCTAGGGTCTGTGGCCCTTGTACAGCAGGAAGAAGTTTTACAAGAGATCTTTGCCCTTCAAAGTAAGAAGTAGATGTCCAGGCCAAGCAGCTGGTGCCTGTCAGGCTGAACAAATAAGAGTGTGTCTCTTGCTGACAGGTCAAGAAAAAGTTAACAGCAAGAGCAGAGAGAGACTAAGCTCTGCTGGAGTGAAAACAAAAGACGACCACATCTTTCATTCTTGAAGCCAGGGAGACCTCCCCACCTGCGCGTGCAAAGAAGTTCAGAGAAGAGAGAAGTTCCTCGGGAGCCAAAAGGGGAAGGGGGCACCACCCTGTGGTATGTGCCACCAGCCTCCCAGAGGCCCGCACGCTGGGATCCATCTTGGTTAGAAGGCATCCCTGCACACTAGGGAGCGCCTTGAGTCAGCCAGGTATGGGCAGTGAGCCAGGCGACCAGCCAAAGGGTACAAAGGAAACTGACCCTATATAAATGATGAAATCGCCCCTTTGGTGCACTCCTCATGAGCAAGGACATCCACACTCTTCTCTGAGTATGTAGCTCTGCTTTGTTCTGTCCTAAACAAACTGCTTCTTGTATGCTCTCCCATGTGTATGAGGTTCTAATAAACTCAGTGCTTGTTTTACAGCCTCAGTCTCTGTGTAAAATTCTTTTTTCAAAGGAGATAAGAACCAGGGCTCTACTTCTACCCACTAGTCCCTGGTGTTCTAGCAGTTAGGAGTCCTGGTTTTCACCCAGATGGCCCAGGATTGAGTCTCTGATAGAGAACTATCTCACTTCAAGCCACCATACACTGTTGTCACCCCAATATCACCTTAACCCATATAAATAAAGGGTAAAGAATCCCCCAGGGGAATGACACAGGCTGGTACCTGAAACCTGAGACCTTTCGCTTCAGTGTTTGCACCTGGACAAACCTCCTCGGAACAATAAAATATAAAGAAACTCTAAGTGACTAAAAATAATTGCGTGTGCATGCCCAGTTGGAACAAATTATAAACAAGAACCCAACTGCCAACCCTGAGGAGCCAGGAGCAAAAACACAGTATTGCCCATGCACCCTGCACATGGCACCACAAGAGGGTGGGCAGACGACCCAGGACACCGCCACGCTCACCCCTTATAAGGAGCCAGCGTGTTCCGCCACCTCAGGGAACAAGGGACACACACTGTCACTTGGTTCTGCTCCCTCCTGCTGTAGCAGGCGGAGAAGGCAATGACACCCCACTCTAGTACTCTTGCCTGGAAAATCCCATGGACAGAGGAGCCTGGTGGGCTGCAGTCCATGGGATCACGAAGAGTCGGACATGACTGAGCGACTTCACTTTCACTTTTCACTTTCATGCACTGGAGAAGGAAATGGCAACCCACTCCAGTATTCTCGCCTGGAGACTCCCAGAGACGGCGGAGCCTGGTGGGCTGCTGTCTCTGGGAACTCACACTCAGACACGACTGAAGCGACTTAGCAGCAGCTGTAGTAGGATTCCCAATAAAGCCTCGCCTGAATTTCTTGTCTGGCCTCTAGTCAACTTTTATTGATTAAGGGGTCCAAGAACCCTGGTTAGTAACAAAGTGTCTAAGGAAAGGACTGGCGAGAAGGTGAGCCTTTTAGGACTGCTAAACTCTCACTGTGTCAGAGACACCGTTAAGCATCTGGAGAAGCAAGACTCCTGCTTAAAGCCATGTTTTAAAAATGCATAAAGTATACTGAATTATAAAAAGACTACTAATGTGGAAACACAAATATCAAAATATAAAAACATACCAATGTGTGATATAGGAATACCTGGATTCTTTATTAAACTCATTAAGTTATAAGACAGGCATTATAAATAATGTCTCTGGATTAATAAATACCAGAGACGTGAGGTAGTAGCATGAAGCTGCTGTTTCAAAGTGTCTGTAACACCTTCAGTGAGTATGCAAATCCTTGATTTCTCTGTGACAGTCACAGACGCTGCTAATTCTGCTAGACTTTGCTGCCTCCATTCATAATTGAAGGAAATTCCAAGTTTCAGTTAGATATTACTGAAAATGAAGGACTTCTTCCCCCTCATCTCAGCTCTGGGACCTCCCCAACACTAGTTCTCTAGACCACAGGTGAAGAAGCTCCACTGAAGAAGGATGGAAGCACTGGCCACCTACAAAGGCTATCCCAGCAGCTCTCTAGGAAGGCAAAATGAGCTTACAGCCGGCAAGTATTCCCAACACAAAATCGCGTTTTTACGCTGTAGGAACCGAGAACAGTGGAGGAAGGGCCCACAGCCTGGGGTCCAGAGAGAAAGAGGACCTTTTCTGGTCTGCTGGGCTCCAGCCTCCTTCCTAAGTAGGGGGCCAGAGCTGCTGTCTCCAGCACAGGCAGCTGAACCATTAGCAGGGCGACAAGCAGAATTCACCTGCTTGAAAGTGCCCAGAGGGAGTTTGACTTGCAAGCAGGCCCTGTAGAATTCATAACTGCAGGAGCACAGACAGCAGTGGAAAACCAGCCCAGAGCCATGCAACCACCAGTTTCCAAGGGAAAAGTTAGGAATCCAGAGGCTGCAATGAGGGACAAGTTAAAGGCCTGCCAGGGACGCCAGGGCCTAGGTTTACGACCCCACCCCAGGAGTGGACAGAATGAATGAATGCGTGCAAGACAAAATGAATCAAGGGACAGCAGACTTTCCTGCACTGTGATGTCACCCCCTTAGGCTTCTTTCTTGCCTTGACTGTGTCACCTTTAGCCCCTTCCAATGGTAGTATCAGCTTTCATTTGAGATACCCCTTCTCCCCCTCAGCACACAATCTTAGCAAGACAGTCAGCCATGGTGCTGACCCATTCTCAGCCCAGAGGCAGGTGTGTGTCCCTGAGTGGGTGTGTGACACAGAGAACTCTCTCCTGGGATTCTGAGGGGGCACTCAGGAGAAGGTACAGAAAGGCAGCCCAGTCGGGGGGTGAGAGGCGGTCTGGAAAGACTGCCCTCACCCTCCACTGCCTGCACCCTGATAGCTGCCCAACCCCAGCCACCAGTTTCGGTGTGTGGCCCCCCAAAGCTTGCTTACCCTTGTCGCTTCCCCTCTTCATCACTTCAGACCTCCCATTCCCAAGGTCAATCACCACACTTCTCCCCAACCCTGCCCTGGACATTCCCATTTCTGACAGAGGCCCTATATCTACCAGATGTTAGGACAGAACTGTCTCCTTCCCAGCCCCCCTATTCCTGCTACTCCTCACCAAAGCCAGAGGGGAAGGGGGCTCAGGATAAACTTCCCAAATGTACAGCACTGACAGACCATCTCCTTAACTTTTACTATTTAATAATTTTCCTTAAACCAATTCACTTTTAAACTTACACATTTAGAAAAAATTTTAAACCCTTCATACCGTAGTCCAAGTGAAAAACTGTTATCCCTGCCATAAATAGAAAATGCCTGTGAAAACCCAAGAACACAAAACAAGACGGTTTATTCCAGAAAGCTCAGACAAGCCCAGCTTCAGTGACCAAAGCTTACTGGCAAGCGGAAAGCAGCGCCGCCGTGCCAGCAGGAAGGCCAAGGCCAGTCATTTAATCAGGGTCAAGCCCTGCCTCAGTCCCTGGCCCTGCCGCACCCGCTCCTAGAAGAAACGCCTCTGCAGAGGGAAATGCCCAGAAACTAGAACACTCCAAGCCTTCTATCCTGCTGCCTGGGGTGGATGAGGAAGACAAACTCCCAACATCTCCCAGTCTGAACTCATCCCCCCGCCCCCGCCTCAAGAGGCCTCTCCCACCAGCTCCTCCACCTCGAAAAGCCCTGATAGGCAATGCTGGGTGCTGGGGACCAGGACTCCTAGAAGTGGTGCCCAAGCAGAGAGATGGCAGGGCCCTCCTCCAGTGCTTGTCCAGAGCCTGAGGACAAATCCCTTTCTTGCCTGTAACCCCACCTGATTCCACAAAGGGGTGGGAAAGCCTGCAATTTGTACAAGTGTGAGTGTGTAAGCACCCTGTGGTCAGGGAGGCGAGGCGCTGGGCCCATCCCCCATTACTTGGCAGTTCCTCCTGGCTCCTGCCCACCTGCTCATGGCACCTGGGAGGCCAGCCCCACTCTGAACCAGTGACTGAGCCAACACCCTTCTCCACTCATATACATTGGCAAAGACACCCCACTTGCCTTTCATGGAGCAGGAGTGGATCCTGGTCCTCAGCAAGTGTTTATCCAGTAGACTAGAGAAAATAATCCCCAAGGGGAGGGGGCGTCGGTGCAGGCAGCCGATACCGCACCTTATCCCAGCTGGAGGCAAGGCCAGGTCCAGCCACATCGCTCCCCATCGCTCTGGGGCAGGAGACAGATGGACCGCTGTGGACAGGTACTTCAAAATAAAGATAATGGCAGGAGCAAGGAGGAGCTGAGTCCTGCCTGGATTAAAAAAGAGACCACATATTTCTCATTCTTGAGGTCAAGGAGACCTCCCAAACTACACATGTGCACAATGGTTCCTCAGGGATCAGAGAAGGGAGGGGGCACCAGACCATAGTATGTTCTGTCAACGTCCAGACCCTTGTGCTAGAATCCATTATGGTTGAAAGATGAATGCACACACAGGGGAGGGTCCTGAGTCAGCTCAAATATGGATTCAGACAAAGCAAAATGACTGGCCAGAGGAAGCGCAGAAGAACTGCCCCCAAAATGCATGACTCCTTCCTGGGCCTGTGTCTATCCACATGTACTTTTTTCCTCCTAATAAACGCTTTACTTGTTTCACTCCTTTCCAGCTCTTTGCTGAATTACTTCTCCAAAGCAGAGCAAGAGCCAGGGCCCTACCTCCAGCAACTAATCCCTGGGGGTCTCGGATAGGACTTAGCTCTTTCATCAATATGGCCCAGGGTCAATCCATCCTCTGGGGAACTGATATCCTATTTCAAGCCACTGCTGGCCACAGCCACCCCAGAACCACCTGACATCACTCCCATTGTTACTGATCAGGGTTCTTGGTCTTCCTTAATGAACAGAAATTGACAAGAGGCCAGACAAGAAATTCAGCCAAGGCTTTATCGCAACAGCAGGGTGTTAGCAAAAACAAGTAACAGATCCCCTTGCTTGCTCCCCAACAGGAGGCAAGCTGGTTCCTTTCAGGGTTGAGGGCAGGGCTATGTCCAGAGCTTGGGCAGGAGGGGTGGCTTAGGTGGTCTTCCCACCCTGTTCATTGGGTTGACTGCAGCGGGTATTCACAGTATCCTGCTTTTGCTTCTGAAACCTTGGTTTTGCTCCGTTTTGCTCCTGGCTCTTCAGAAGCTGCAGTTGGGTTTTTTATCTTATCGTGTTTTATTGTCCATAATTTGCCCCAACTGTGCATATATGCAGTTACTTTTAGTCCCTTATAATTTCTCTGCATTTTGTTGCTGAAGATGTTTGTCCAGGTGCAAGCACTCCATCAATGGGTCCCAGGTCCAGGAGACTCTACACCCTTATTCCTAAGGTAACGGGATGAAGGCATCCTCTGAAACTTCTTCCTGATAAACAGGAGCCACAGACCCTAGCCTACCTGAGAGGTATATAACTCCATCACTGACTGTTCCAAGGACCTGTAGGGACCTGGGCCACTTTGCACTGCTTTGGTTTAAATTCCTTGAACCATCATGAGCCTTACTTGAAATTGTTGGAGCCTACAAGACATAAACTTAACCAAAAGCTTAAACAAGGGCAAAAAGGAGAACAAAGGGCCTAGAAAGGGAAGAAATCAGTTAACATTGGGAGTGGTTCCTCACCTGTTGACTAGACAGGGGAGGCAATATCATCCTTGCCAAAATTACAGTGCTATTCTGCTTGGGTTTATATTTTTGTTAATCTCAGGGTTAAAGGTTGACATGTTTCTATTTTTAGAATGGAAGGTCTGGAACTATTGGTCCAGGTCTTCTTGAACCAAAAAGTCTTAGTCACAGATTTACAACAGTAGGGAAGACAACAAAGCATTAGACAAAGTATAGCATAAAACAGTGTGCCTGAAAAGAGAAGCTTATGCGAGAATAAAAACGTCCCTCCATAAAGTTTTTTTTAAACTTTTTAAATTGGAGTATAATTGCTTTACAATGCTGTGCTAGGTCTCTACTGTACGACAGTGTGTATCAGCTGTAAATATACATACATCACTTCCCTCTCCAAGTCTCCCTCCTACTCCACCCCCCAGAAAGTTTTCCAAGAGAACAAAGCAGAGTTTTCAATTTCCCTTCCCATACCAAATACAAGGATTGCTAATTAACTGTATTTGCTTTGGGTTTTGAACTGCTTCTATGAGACATAAAATCTCAGCCCCATATTTTACAGAGGAATTTTTTGCATTAAAAAAAATGCATTTCTTCCCCCAGATAGCTGCATAAACATGTAAAACAACAAAATCTGTGTATGTATTTATAATGCTTCCTTCCCCTAAAGTTAAGGTTCAGTTAGGGCTATCAGTTCAGCCCTCTGGGCCAAAGTGTTGGATAGCAAAGGTTTGCTTCTACAACACTAGGAGCATCCACAATAGCATTCTCTGCTCTCCTGGCTCCATCTTTAATAAAGCTGATGCCATCAACAAACCATTCTTCCTCAGACTTTTCTATGGCCTGCTCTGTTAGACCAGGCCTACAGCCATAAACCTGGTCAAGGGTTTTGAGGGAGGAATATGTTAGTTTGGGGCTTTCAGCAGGTATCTGTATAGCTGGGTTGAAGGTGTGGCCAGTTTTAAGGGTTATGTCTGGGGAGTCAAGACTGGTGTCTAATAAGGCAGCCTCCAGTTAGCCACTGGTGGCCTTTACTCATCAGGACTCCTTGTACTGACAAGGGGCCTGGACTTCCAGGGTCTGTCCAAAGGTGAGGATGTTAGCCTCTCCCACAGTAAAGCAGCGGCAGCTACTGCCCAGAGGGAGCCAGGCCAGCCTCAGGCCATGGAATCTAGTTGTTTGGAAAAACAGCCTATAGGCTAAGGAACTGCTCCCAGCTTCTGTATAAGGACCCCAAAAGCTTCCCCTTACTTTTCAGCCATGTACAAGATGAATGTCTTTTTTAAATGGGGAGGTGCGCTCACCCCTTCTTACAAGAACACAAGGATCACAACTAACTGCTGAATAACCACTGACCAAAAAAACACCAGAACATACCAAAAAAGTTACCCTACCTCCAAAGATAAAGAAAAAGCCACAATGAAACGGCAGGAGAGGCATAATCACAATAAAATCAAATCTCATACCCTCCAGGAGGGCAACCCACAATCTGGAAAACAATTGTACCTCAGAAGTTCTCCCACTGGAATGAAAGTTTTGAACACCACATCAGGCTTCCCAGCCGGTTGAGGGGGTAGGTGCGGTGTCTGTCAATGGGAAGAGGACTCCCTAGAGAATCTGGCTTTGAAATTCAGTGGGATTTGATCGCAGGAGTTCCACAGGACTGGAGAAAACAGAAACTTCACTCTTGGAGGGCACACATAAAGTCTCAGGCACATCGGGATCTAAGGGGAAAAGGTGGTGACCACATAATAAGAGACTGGGCCAGTCCTACCTGCAAGTATTGGAGAGTCTCTTGCAGAGACAAGGGGTAGCTGTGGCTCACGGTGGGGACAGATACACTGGTGGCAGCAGTTCTGGGAAGTACTCACTGGCATGACCCCTCCAGGAGGCCACCATTTGCCCACAAAACAGCCTGAGGGCTCCAGTACTGCACTGCCTCAGGCCAAACCAATAGGAAGGGAACACAGCCCCACCCATCAGCAGACAGCGTTTAAAGTTTTATGGAGCACAGCCCTGCCAACCAATATGATAAGACATAGCCCTACCAACAGTCCACCCCACCTGGGAGCTTGCACAAACCTCTTTCATAGACTCATCCATCAGAGATCAGACAGCAGATGGAAGAACCTCAGTTTTGCAGTCTGCAGCACGGAAACCACAATCACAGAAAGTTAGACAAAATGAAAGGGCAGTAGAATATGTCCCAGATGAATGAAAAAGATAAAACCCCAGAAAAACAACTAAGTGAAGTGGAGTTAAGCAATCGTCCAGAAAAAGAATTCAGAATAATGATAGTGAAAAAGACTCAAGATCTCAGAAAAAGAACAGAGATAAGAATTGAGAACATGTAAGAAATGTTTAACAAAGACCTAGAAGAATTAAAGAACAAACAAAAATGAACAATACAATAACTGAAATGAAAAATACACTAGAAGGAATTAATAGCAAAATAACTCGGCAGAAGAACAGATAAGTAACCTGGAAGACAATGTGGTAGAAATCACAGCCATAGAACAGAATAAAGAAAAAGAATGAAAAGAAACGAAGACAGTCTAAGAGACCTCTTGGGCAACATTAAACACACCAACATTTGCATTATAAAAATCCCAGAAAGAGAAGAGAGAGAGAAGAGACCTGAGAAATTATTTGAAGAATTAATAGCTGAAAACTTTCCTAACATGGGAAAGGAAACAGTCACCCAAGTCCAGGAAGTACAGAAAGTCACAGGCAGGATAAACCCAAGGAGGAAAGTGCTGAGACATGTAGCAACCAAACAGGAAAAAAAAAAAAAAAATTAAAGAAAAGAAAAAATATTAAAAGCAATAAGGGAAAAATTAATAAATAACATACAAGGGAACTCCCATAAGATTATCATCTGGTTTTTCAGNACAGGAAAAAAAAAAAAAAAAAAAATTAAAGAAAAGAAAAAATATTAAAAGCAATAAGGGAAAAATTAATAAATAACATACAAGGGAACTCCCATAAGATTATCATCTGGTTTTTCAGCAGAAATTTTGTAGGCCATAAAGGACTGGCATGATATATTTAAAATGATGGAAGTGAAGAACCTATAACTAAGAATACTCCACCCAGCAAGGCCCTCATTCAGATTTGACAGGGAAATTGTAATTTTACAGCCAAACAAAAGCTAAGAGAACTCAGCACCACCAGACCAGCTTTGCAATAAATGCTAAAGAAACTTCTCTAGGTGGGAAAGAGACCAGCAACTTAAAATAACCTTGTACATATACAGACTGCTATATCAAACCATCATGGGAACAGCTAACCCCAAAACTACAAGAGATACACATACAAAGAAGAAAAAAAACAAACATAACATTAAAGATGGTCATCAAACCACAAGAGAACGAAAGAGGAAAGGACTAAAAAAGACCTATAAAAAAAACACAAAATAATTAAGAAAATGGCAATAGGAACATACATATCAATAATTACCTTAAATGTAAATGGATTAAATGCATGAGACAAAAGACACAGACTGGCTGAACAGATACAAAAACAACACCCATATATATGCTGTCTACAAGAGACCAATTTCAGACCTAGGGACACATACAGATTAAAAGTGATGAGATGGAAGAAGGTATTCCATGCAAATGGAAATAAAAACAAAGGTGGAATAACGATATTCATTTCAGATAAAATAGACTTTAACATAAAGACTGTTACAGAAGACAAGGATGCTACATAATGATCAAGGGATCAATCCCTGAAGATAAAACAATTTTGAGTACATATGAACCCAACACAAGAGTACCTCAATATATAAGGCAAATATAACCACCATTAAGGGAGAAATTGACAGTAACACAACAATAGTAGGAGACTTTAGCACACCACTTTCATCAATGGACACATCATCCAGACAGAAAAATCTAAGGAAACATAGCCCTTCCTTAAATCAGATCAGATGGACTTGATATTTATAAAGCATTCCATCCCAAAGCAGCAGAAGACACATTCTTCTTGTGTGCACACTGAACATTCTCCAGGACTGACCACATGTTGGGCCACAAAGTGAGCCTCAATAAATTTAAGAAAACTGAAATATCAATCCTCTTTTTTTGACCATAACACTATGAGATTAGAAGTAGATTACAAGAAAAAAACTGTAAAAAATACAAACAGTGGAGTTTAGCGGAGGCTAAACAATATGCTACTGAACAACTAATAGGTCCCTGAAGAAATCATAGAGGAAATAAAATACCTAGAGACAAGCAAAAATGAAAGCACAATGATCCAAAATCTATGGGATGAATTTCCACGTCGCATGACATCACCAAAAACAAACTAAAAAAAAAACACCAGAAAACCAATCAAACAAACAAAACCTATGGGATACAGCAAGAGCGGTTGAAAGAGGGAGGGTTATAGCAATGCAATCTTCAGAAAACAAGAAAATCTCAAATAGACGACCTAAACTTATACCTAAAGCAAATAGAGAAATAACAAACAAAACCTAAAGTTAGTAGAAGGAAGAAATCATGGATTGGAGCAGAAATAAAATGAAACAGAGATGAAGTAAACAACAGAAAAGATCAATGAAATAACAGCTAGTTCTTTGAAAAAATAAACAAAATTTATAAACCTTTAACCAGATTCATCAAGAAAAAAGGGAGAGGGCTTCAAACAATAAAATTATAAATGAAAAAAGAGAAGTTACCACTGACTCTACAGGAATACAAAGGGTTATATAAGAAACTAGGACAAGTAACTATATGCCAATAAAATGGACAACCTGGAAGAAATTGACACAATTCTCAGAAAGGTATAGTCTCCCAAGACAGAACCAGGAAGAAATAGAAAATATGAACAGACCAATCACAAGCATTGAAATTGAAACTATGATTTAAAACTCTCAACAAACCAGGGCCGGACGGCTGTGAAGGCAAAGTCTATTAAACATTTAGAGGAGAGCTATCACCTATCCTCTACAACTGTTCCAAAAAATTGCAGAGGAAGGAAAACTCCTGAACTTAGACTATGAGGCCACCATTACCCTTATGCCAAAACTACACCAAGCGGTGAGTCGGGAGCGGGGGCCTGAACCCACCATGCCCGGTGAGATGCAGGGGCGGGTGGAGGCCGGCGCGGCTGCTTCGCCCCGGTGCTCAGCGGAGGCGGCCACCGCCGGCTGCTCGGGCCCCGCCGGTGCTGGCCGGTGTGCAGGGCCAGGGAAGCGAGGCCGTAGCGGTGGGGCTGAGGAGGGAAGAGTGAGCGAGGGGAAACACAAGGAAGGGAACGTGCGGGGGGCTGTGAGGCGCCCTCAGCTTCAGGCGCCATGCGCGTCTGGTCCGAAGAGCAAGCCTGGTCAACTCTTTTCGGAAGGAAGAATAATATTTATTCCTTGGTGTGGAGGGCGCTTGCACTCGGGGTCCAAAACCGAGGTGCATGGAAGTATATAGAATTTAAGCCTTTTCTCAGAACTGTATTGGTACAATTAAAGAAAAAGACAGCCAACCAAAGGTCATCTGAAACTGTGACTGGCTGCTAAACCTAGGACAAAATTAGAGATCACTATTCAAGCATACTGCTACTGCTGCTGCTAAGTCGCTTCAGTCGTGTCCGACTCTGTGCGACCCCATAGACGTCAGCCCAGCAGGCTGCCCCGTCCCTGGGATTCTCCAGGCAAGAACACTGGAGTGGGTTGCAGTTTCCTTCTCCAGTGCATGAAAGTGAAAAGTGAAAGGGAAGTCGCTCAGTCGTGTCCGACCCTCAGCGACCCCATGGACTGCAGCCCACCAGGCTCCTCCATCCATGGGATTTTCCATGCAAGAGTACTGGAGTGGGGTGCCATTGCCTTCCCCAAGTCAAGCATAAGACCTCCACAAAGATGTTTCATTTAAAGGCTCGGGCTGAGTATGTTGTGGAATGGGCTGCAAAGGACCCATATGGCTTCCTTACAACAGTTATTTTGGCTCTGACTCCACTGCTTCTAGCAAGCGCTGTGCGGTCTTGGAAATTGGCCAAGATGATTGAGGCCAGGGAAAAGGAGAAAAAGAAGAAACAAAAACGTCAAAAAAATAATGCAAAAGCTAAACGACTAAAAAAGGATTCAAGGAATGTACAGGCTGTGTGTCCAGAGGAAAATTGTTTGGAAAATTATGCATCTTTGAAAGGACCCATTAAGGTTTCTTTTTGGATCTTATGATGATATTACTAAACAAAGTCTGAGTATATGGAGGAATCATGTTAGTTCTCGCCTGTACTGTAGCAACTTTTTGGCTTCTGTATAGACAGTTACTGTAATTGGCATTTATGCTACAAATTCTTATAGGCAAATTTCATTTGCCTTTATGCAGCTTTTGTATAAATACTAAAATGAAAACATCCTGTGGAGAAAAGTGGCTTTAGATTATGAACTCTATTCAA
>SJYV01043098.1:0-12513 GCA_006410875.1 Neotragus pygmaeus | reverse complement strand
TACAATATTGCAAAGTAATTAGCCTCCAATTAAAATAAATAAATTTAAATTAAAAAAATTGACTTTCACCTATAAAAATTTTCATATTTGCTGGATTTTCAGGAGGATCCTTTTGTGAAAAGGGAGATGTCCCTATAGGAGATGTAGGTGTTGGGGTATGTGTGTGTGTGTCTGTGATTATATGTACAAAAAATGGAATAGTTTCTGATCTGTATGCAAATGTAGACCATATCCATGTTATTTCTTTGTAGTTGCACTGGCAAACTGGAAGTCATATTGACAGAGTGGAACCAGGGACAGAGAAGCTATGGAGCAGGATGTGTGTGTGAGCCTGTATGTGTTAGAGCCACACAGGAAATGACTAAAAATGGTGAGAATAAAAATTGCAGAGTGAGAGAGCAAAATGGAGAGAGCACTTGAGTATCTGGTTGCATTGGGCACAAATTCCCCTTTGCTTAACTCTGATGGGAAAGCTAGTTTTTTCATACCTAGCCCACCTTCCGCCTCTGCTTCTAGCCCTGACAGCTCAGTCATGTGAAGGAGAGTAGCTTGAGAGGAAAGTATTTATATGCTTCTGAGAATTCTGTTTACCTCTTTCCTCTCTCTCAGAGAGGCCGTATCTGGTTCTGCACTATGAACAGAGTTGTTGGCTGTAAGGGAACAGATTTTAGTTACCTGTATTTCCCTCAAAAAGTAGTAAAATGTACTGATCAAGGTTTTTTAAAAATTAATTTTTATTGGAGTATAGTTGCTTTACAATGTTGTGTTCATTTCTACTATACAGCAAAGTGAATCAGCTACATATGTGTGTATGTGTGTGTGTTTGTGTGTGTGTATCCCCTCATTTTTTGGATTTCTTTCCCATTTAGGTCACCACAGGATATTGAGTAGTGTTTCCTAAGTTATAAGTAGGTTCTCATTAGTTATCTGCTGCTGATGCTGCTAAGTCACTTCAGTCGTGTCCGACTCTGTGCGACCTCATAGACGGCAGCCCACCAGGCTCCCCCGTCCCTGGGATTCTCCAGGCAAGAACATTGGAGTAGGTTGCCATTTCCTTCTCCAATGCACGAAAGTAAAAAGTGAAAGTGAAGTCGCTCGGTCGTGTCTGACTCTTGGCGACGCCATGGACTGCAGCCTAACAGGCTCCTCTGTCCATGGGAGTTTCCAGGCAAGAGTACTGGAGTGGGGTGCCATTGCATTTTCCACATTAGTTATNCGAAAGTAAAAAGTGAAAGTGAAGTCGCTCGGTCGTGTCTGACTCTTGGCGACGCCATGGACTGCAGCCTAACAGGCTCCTCTGTCCATGGGAGTTTCCAGGCAAGAGTACTGGAGTGGGGTGCCATTGCATTTTCCACATTAGTTATCTATTTTACACATAATAGTATATACATGTCAATCCCGACCTCCCAGATCATCCCAATCCCCTTCTCCTCCTTGGTGTCCATATATTTGTTCTCCACATCTGTGTCTGCACTTTTGTTTTGCAAATAAAATCATCTATCTATGAGGTTAGTTTTTTTTTTTTTGGTCATNCCCGACCTCCCAGATCATCCCAATCCCCTTCTCCTCCTTGGTGTCCATATATTTGTTCTCCACATCTGTGTCTGCACTTTTGTTTTGCAAATAAAATCATCTATCTATGAGGTTAGTTTTTTTTTTTTTGGTCATTAATAGCAATTTGATCATGGGTGGTTGGAAAGAAGGCTTTTTGTTTGGGGGGAATTGAAATGTATTTGGGGGAACATTTTCAAGGAATCTAGTGAAAAGGAGAAGAAAGGACTGAAGGATCTCTGAGCAGAGCAGAGAATGTCAGAATTACTGATTACTGGGGCTAAAAGATCTGGCTATCTACCCTATCAAGGCAGAAATATGGGCTTTGGAGATGATACCAAGAGTGAGTGGGATTCCATCCCTGAGAAGGAATTGGGTGCTGGGTAATCTCTTCAGATGTTAACTTTAGAGGGAGAAATTACTTCTTTATATTATTTGATAAAAAGACAGTAGTTCTAACACAGTGAGTTTTTTATTTTGACACATATCAGTTGGCCAGGCCAGAAATCTACCATGCTACTAATTCACAGCATTTGCTTCCTGAGACCAAATAGACTGGAAAATAAAATCTTCTTCCTTTTTATATACAAATACACAGAAAATACCCCAAACCCTCACATACACAAACACAATTTTAGACAAGTCCAATCATATCTCTTCTTTTGGTCTTGGCATTAGAGACTTAGTGGTTAAATATGTCAATTTTGGAGTTGGATAGAACTGAATTTTATTTCTGTTTGTAAACGAATAACTAAATCATCACTGGCAAGTCATTTTGCCTTTCTGGCCTTAGTCTTTTCAACCATGAAATGAGGGGGGTAATAATAATACTTGTCTTACAAGATTATAGGGAAGGGAAGCCTCATACTCAGTTGTGTCCGACTCTTTGCGACCCCATGGACTGTAACCTGTCAGGCTCCTCTGTCCATGTGATTTCCCAGGCAGGAATACTGGAGTGGGTTGCCATTNAGGGAAGCCTCATACTCAGTTGTGTCCGACTCTTTGCGACCCCATGGACTGTAACCTGTCAGGCTCCTCTGTCCATGTGATTTCCCAGGCAGGAATACTGGAGTGGGTTGCCATTCCCTTCTCCAGGGGATCTTCCCAACCCAGGGACTGAATCTGCAACTCCTGCATTGGAAGGCAGATTCTTTATCATTGAGCCACCTGGGAAGCCCCTTGAACATCATAAAGTGTTCAATAAATGTTACCTGTTCTTACTATTATAAATAACCAGTTAAGGAATGTGATGTGTATTGCTACTGTAAAAACAAGAAGACCCCTTTGCCTTCAAGACTCTCGCGGCCTCTGTCTTTCCTTATTAAATGCTTTGCCAGTGAAAAGGGAGAATTTCTTTTCACGTCTAATATTCCAAGCAGCCTCACTGTGAGTTCTATAGAAACAACACCCAGTTGTGGATGTGACAGGTGATGGAAGTGAAGTCCAGTGCTGTAAAGAAAGATACTGCATAGGAACCTGGAATGTTAGCTTCATGAATCAAGGTCAATTGGAAGTGGCCAAACAGGAGATGGCAAGAGTGAACATCAACATTTTAGGAATCAGCCAACTAAAATGGACTTAAATAGGTGAATTTAACTCAGATGACCATTATACCTGCTACTGTGGGGAAGAATTCCTTAGAAGAAATGGAGTAGCCCTTGTAGTCAACAAAAGAGTCTGAAATGCAATACTTGGGTGCAATCTCAAAAATGATAGAATGATCTCTGTTTCCAAGGCAAACTATTCAATATCACAGTAATCCAAGTCTATGCCCCCACCACTAATTCTGAAGAAACTGAAGTTGAATGGTTCTATGAAGACCTACAAGACCTTTTAGAACTAACATCCAAAAAAGATGTCCTTTTCATTATAGGGGACTGGAATGCAAAAGTAGGAAGTTAAGAGATACCTGGAGTAACAGACAAGTTTGGTCTTGGAGTATGAAATTTGCCAAGGGCAAAGGCTAACAGAATTTTGCCAAGAGAACGCACTGGTCATAGCAAACACCTTCTTCCAACAACACAAGAGACGACTCTACACATGGACATCACCAAATGGTCAATACCGAAACCAGATTGATTATATTCTTTGCAGCCAAAGATGGAGAAGCTCTATACAGTCAGCAAAAACAAGACTAGGAGCTGACTGTGGCTCAGATCATGAACTTCTGATTGCCAAATTTAGACTTAAATTGAAGAAAGGGAAAACCACTAGACCATTCAGGTATGACCTAAATGGAATTCCTTACGATTGTACTGTGGAAGTGACAAATAGATTCAAGGGATTAGATTTGATAGACAAAGTGCCTGAAGAACTATGGATGGAGGCTTGTGATATTGTACAGGATGTGGTGATCAAGACCATTCCCAGGAAAAAGAAATGCAAAAAGGCAAAATGGTTGCCTGAGGAGGCCTTTCTCTTCTCCAGCTGAGAAAAGAAGAGAAGTGAAAGGCAAAGGAGAAAAGGAAAGGTATACCTATCTGAATGCAGAGTTCCAAAGAATAGCTAGGAGAGATAAGAAAGCCTTCCTCAGTGATCAATGCAAAGAAATAGAGGAAAACAACAGAATGGGAAAGACTAGAGATCTCTTTAAGAAAAATTAGAGATACAAAGGGAACATTTCATACAAAGATATGTCGATATATGGCAAAGCCAATAGAGTATTGTAAAGTAAAATTTAAAAAAAAAATAAATTAAAAAAAAGATGGACACAATAAAGGACAGAAATGGTATGAACCTAACAGAAGCAGAAGATATTAAGNTTAGAGATACAAAGGGAACATTTCATACAAAGATATGTCGATATATGGCAAAGCCAATAGAGTATTGTAAAGTAAAATTTAAAAAAAAAATAAATTAAAAAAAAGATGGACACAATAAAGGACAGAAATGGTATGAACCTAACAGAAGCAGAAGATATTAAGAAGAGGTGATAAGAATACACAAAAGTACTATACAAAGAATATCTTGATGACCCAGATAACCACGATGGTGTGATCACTCACCTAGAACCTGACATCCTGGAATGTGAAGTCAAGTGGGCCTTAGGAAGCATCACTATGAACAAAACTAGTGGAGGTGATNTACTATACAAAGAATATCTTGATGACCCAGATAACCACGATGGTGTGATCACTCACCTAGAACCTGACATCCTGGAATGTGAAGTCAAGTGGGCCTTAGGAAGCATCACTATGAACAAAACTAGTGGAGGTGATGGAATTATAGCTGAGCTATTTTAAATTCTAAAAGATGATGCTGTGAAATTGCTGCAGGGAGTGGAAGCTCATTGAGAATCCAATTCAGATGGATTAGGTTTAGCACCCTGGATTTGGAGCATGGATGCAGGAGAAGGGTAGAAGGGGTAGTCTGATACTTAGGACTTCTCTGGCCAGCTGTGTGGAGGTTTGCCCAGTTCTCAATTCATTCCACTCTTTTCTTCTGCTCTAACATCAGATGACCAAGCATGCCTTCTAATACTCACGGAATTAATGGCAAATAGTGTTCTACAATTTTTCATCACCAACGTGCTCGTAAGACTAGAAAGACAGTGGTCCAATTCGAAGCAAAGTAAAAGCAATAGAGACTACTGTAGAAAGCAAATGAGGCTTCAGTGAAACAGGTCTCATTATTATCATTTGTTAATTTCAGATCCATAGACCCAGCATGGAAGTGTTGGGATGATGGATCAGAGCCAACTTTTCCCTTGCTTTACTCATTGAGTCAAGTCCCAGGAAGGANAAATGAGGCTTCAGTGAAACAGGTCTCATTATTATCATTTGTTAATTTCAGATCCATAGACCCAGCATGGAAGTGTTGGGATGATGGATCAGAGCCAACTTTTCCCTTGCTTTACTCATTGAGTCAAGTCCCAGGAAGGATCACCTCTTGCCAAAGTCTCCTCCTTTCATCCTAGTTCTCAGAAAAGCAGGTTTTACCAGAGTCACCATTTACAGAGGAGGAAACAGAGGCTTAGAGAGGTCAAATTATTTTCCCGATGTCATGCCCAGTGGTGGAGATATTCAAACCCATGTAATCTGACTCGAGTCCCAGTCCCAACTATTAAGGTTAAACTGCCTCTACATTGTTTTTTGCCAAAAGCTCTATAAGAACTTCTGATTTCATGCCTAGTTAAGAACTCCTGATTTGTTTCTTGAATCTTTAAAAATTATTTGAAGTATTTTAGGCAAAATGTAATACATAAATTTAGTAACAAGTTCAAATTATACAACAGATCATACAGTGAAAAGTGAGTCTTCCTCTCCTACCTGCTCTAGTTCCACAGTTCTAAATCCTCCTCTCTCTAGAGGCAAATGTTATTTTTTTTGCATTCCCTTCCAGAAATAATCTGAGCTATAGTGCTCCATATATGCCCTTCAAAGATAAGTGAAAGCATGTGATGCATACTGATGCCTCCAGTCTTACTGAGAAATCCTACCTTGGCAAATAACACCATTGCCAAGATCCAAACAGAGGTGAGGACTGGGTGGATATGATGTTTTATATACCCATTAAAAACCTGGTGATGTAAAGAATTCATCCTGTAGTTTCAAGCAGTTAATCTGGATAGGAAGTGACTCCATCTGGAAATGTCTTCTTGGAGGAACTAATGCTCACTTGGGTACAGGCTGAACAGCTCTGCTCCCTGAGACATAGGAATCTCCTATGTCTTACAGAGGGTTTTATCCTTCTCAGTATCTAATGAGCTTAGTTCCTTGAGTATATACACTGGCTTTTCAGTCAATGATGGCTGTAGGTATGCTTGCAAAATTTGCTTTGTTTGTTTAAAAAAAATCCTTGTAATGGAGTGTGGGTTAACCCCATGATAAATCCCTTTGTTCTCCACTTTTACTTTTCAGTACCAAGGTGCTCTGTACTCTTAGTGTGTACAAATTTTTGAATTATGCCAAAAATCTAGGTTCCTACACACTGGCAAAGATTGCTGGTATGGTCCAGAATGGTACAAAATAGAAATCCTGATTAGTATTTTTACTTTCAGAAAAGAATTAACAAAATATCACCTAGCACCTGAAGACCACAGGAAAAGAAACAAAATANTTAGTGTGTACAAATTTTTGAATTATGCCAAAAATCTAGGTTCCTACACACTGGCAAAGATTGCTGGTATGGTCCAGAATGGTACAAAATAGAAATCCTGATTAGTATTTTTACTTTCAGAAAAGAATTAACAAAATATCACCTAGCACCTGAAGACCACAGGAAAAGAAACAAAATATCCTCTATTTATTAAAAAAAATGTTTTGCTCTAAGCTATAAAGAATTGGTATTAAATTTCTAAACAAAACTATCAGTTTGGGAGGGGAAAAGTTTATGACAAGGATTATGGGTGTGGGAGGTAAAGGTAGGGTATATATATATATATGGTGGTGGTGGTTTAGTTGCTAACTTGCGTCCTACTCTTTGTGACCTCATGGATTGTAGCCCGCCAGGCTCCTCTGTTTGTGGGATTTTCCAGGCAAGAATTCTGGAGTGAGTTGCCATTTCCCTGTCCAAGGGATCTTCCCCACCCAGGGACTGAACCTGGGTCTCCTGCATTGCAGGCGGTTTCTTTACCAACTGAGCCACCAGGGAAGCCCAGAGTATATAGTCAAAAGTAAGGTGTTGAACAAAACTAAAACATGAACACGAAACTGGAACAAATCACACTAATTTGCTAAATTTTGGTGGGGAGGGGCAGCTAGATTTAGCTGCTGCTGCTGCTGCAGAAAAAGATTTTGGAATTGAACAGACTTGGATTCCAATACAACTTTACTCTTTAAGGACCCAGTGTAAGCTCTCTCTGGGCCACAGTTTCCTCATATGTAAAGTGGGTATGATCATGATTAGAATCTTCTTTATTTTTAAATATATTTAAAAATTGAAGCATAGTTGATTTACAATGTTGTGTTAGTTTCAGGTATACAGCAAAGTGATTCAGTTATACATATATATGTATATGTGTGTATGTATATATATGTGTGTGTGTGTTAGTTACTCAGTCGTGTCTGACTCTTTGCAACCCAATGTTTTGTAGCCCACCAAGCTCCTCTGTTCATGGAATTCTCCAGGCAAGAATACTGGAGTGGGTTGCCATTTCCTTCTCCAGGGAATCTTCCTGACCCAGGAATCAAACCCGGATCTCCTGCATTGCAGGCAGGGTCTTTATCATTTGAGCCACCAGGGAAGCTCTCTCCACCCCCCCGTCCCGACCCCGACACACACACTTGTTTTCAGATTCTTTTCCATTATAGGTTATTACAGGGTTTTGTATACAGTTCATTGTGAAAATCTTATTATGAAATGAACTCAAGCAAGCTACACATTTATCAAAAAAACACCCCCCCAATCCTTTTATTATCATTGAGGGAAACAAAACCTCCCAAGAACCTAGTAATATCTTTCCTTATTAATTGTTCCCTTAATAGCCTATAGTTATTTTCACAGTTCACTCTGAATCTTAATTTTATATACCAAAGCATTTTAAGAGTTTCTCTTTGACTCTTGTGTTTATTATCTTTCTCACTGTGGAAGACAACATCTAAGGTAGCTCTGAGTGATCCCCAGCTCCTGGTATTCACGCCCTCGTGTAATCCTCTTTGAGCTGGATCCAGTGACTTACTTCTAAGGAATAGAATATAGCCAAAATGGTATGGTATCACTTCTGTGACTAGGTTACAAGACTGTGACTTCCATCTTGCTGGCTGTCTCTCTTTCTTGCTGGCTTTGCCAAAACAAGATGCCATGTTGGAGAGGTCTGTTTGGCAAGGAACCAAGCATGGCTTCCAGCCAATAGCAAGTGAGGAAACTCCTGCTGACAGCCTGTGAAGACCTGAGTCCTGCCAACAAGCACATGAATGAGCTTGGAAGTGGATCCTCCCTCAGTCAAGCCTTGAGATGCTACCCCAGCCCTGGCCAATATCTTGATTATATCCTGTGAGAAACACTAGAGCAGAAGACCCTGTTTAGCCATGCTTGGATTCTTGACCCACAAAAACAGTGAGATAATAAATGTGTCATTCTAAGCTGCTAAATTTTAGGGTAACTTGTTATGCCTAGAATGGACTTTCTAGCACTATTTCCTAGAAGTCAAAAGAATGATCCATGCTGAACTTTCAGGAGAAAAATGTGACAACAATATTATTAGTTATTGAACATTTCCTATGTGCTGGGTATAGTATTTTTTATTGACTTAAAAAAATTATTTTAGATTATTTTTGGCTGTACTGGGTCTTTATTGCTGTGTGCGGGCTTTCTCTATTTGTGGTGAGTGGGGCCTACTCTCTAGTTGTGATGTGTGGGCTTCTCATTGCAGAGCACGGGATCTAGGTGCTCCCAGGCTCAGTCATTGGCCCCATGGGCTTAGTTGCTCCATGGCATGTCAGATCCTCCCTGTCCAGGGATCGAACTGGTGTCCCCTGCACTTCAACCACTGGACCACCAGGGAAGCCATGGGTATAGTATTAACTGCTTTATTATTAAATTCATTGACTTAATTCTCATGACAACACTCTGAGGTAGGCATTAGGATCTCTATTTTACAGATCAGGAAACTGGGTCTCAGAGAGCTGAATTAACTTATCCAGTGTAAAATAAATACTGGCTGGTATAACTTCAAAACACGTGTTCTTAATCAGATAAATAGGGTTGCTGTTCAGTCGCTAAGTTGTGTCCAACTCTTTGTGACACCATGGACTGCAGCACATCAGGCTCCCCCGTCCTTCACTATCTCCTGGAGCCTGCTCAAACTCCTGTCCATTGAGTCAGGGATGCCATCCAACCATCTCATCCTCTGTTGTCCCCTTCTTCTCTTCTCCTCTCCTCCTGGAGGAGGGAATGGCAAATCACTTCAGTATTCTTGCCTTGAGAACCCCATGAACAGTAGAAAGAGGCAAAATAGAGTTGGCTTCATCACAATATGATAACTCAAGATGTACTCTGTCCTTAGCTCAGTGCTTGGCACATAGGAGGTGCTCAGTATATATGAGCTACGATTATTACACCTTGAACTCACAGCAAAGAGCCTCTGCATCAGTCCCCATTCAAAAACAAGCTCTCTACACCCTGCTGGGGTACACGGTCTTGCCCATTGTGGCCACAGTGGTCCACACATCCTGAATAAGGTCCCAGTTCACCAAGTGATCTTAATAACCCATCCTAATATGTCCTCTTGAGAGTTCCATCCAGCATGTGGCAATGTGCTGGACTCATTTTCATTCTGCTTGGGTGTACCATTGAGCTCTGGAGGCTCTTGATCTGTTCACATGGATTACCCACGGCCATATACACATGCGGGGCTATTTAGAATAGTGATTGAATTTGAGGCACCAGTTGCCTTCCAATGATCTGTTGCAGCTGAAATTAAATACTCCTTTCTTTTACACCTCTATAAGGCTTGGTTAACTCCTATTTACAGATGGAATTTTACAGCTAGCATATTTTATAGAGCACTTACCCTATTGATAATAACAGAAACATCTTACAATTGTGTCAGCTTGACTGTTTATAAAACACTTTCATATGCATCTCATTTGATTCTGTGGCACTTCATCTATGCCTTATGAGATGAATCGCTTTCTACCTTGTATTATAGCTCCCTATATACATGAGGCAGGATGGTCTGGTGGAAGAATCCCAGTTCCACCATGTACTAGATGTGTGGCTTGAATAAGTTTATGATCTTCCCTGAGCTTCTGTTATACTCATTTATAAAATGGGCTTAATCATGCTCATCTTATAGGGCTATTGTGGGGAATGAGATCACATGTCAAGTGCAGGACAACTAATAAGAACTCAACTAACATTTTCTCAAAAATATTGTTAGTTTGCATGCTGATACCTAGCAAAATCTGTGTCTATTCTTTACATCTGCAACAGACCTGGCACCGTGTCCTCTATCTTTTAGCAAGAAGTTCAATATGTATTTCTTGAATGGGCAAGCCTGGAGATAGTCAGAAGAGTTACTATTATCGTAGCAGGTGGAGGTTCAGAGGCCTGCCCAGGACTCACATGACTGATAACTGACAGAACTGGAATTTGAATTCTGATCATCTTCTGCCTAGTCCAATCCTGTGGTCTTTTGGGTTGGTTTGAAAGAAAGACGTACTGGGAATAAAATCTCTTGTAGAAGCGAAACTATAGAGAGCCTAGGCTGGTTTTCTCCACCAGGATTCAGATCTGTTTGGAGATGCTGTAAAGAGCCTCCATCCCATGCCTCCATGGGTTACCAAGGAGATTTCTGAGAGTCATGTTCACATGCTAAGTACAATAATAGTGCCTTAGTTGTTAGAGGGCTTGGGAAAATCTGAGTATAATCTATTGCCTGCCACTCAGATTTACCCATTGGTCTAGTTCCCTAAGGATTTATATCTAAATAGACACAGAGGGTGAAGGGATTGTGAAAATAAAAACAAGATTATTGTTCAGTTGCTAAGTGGTGTCCAACTCTTTTGTGATCCCATGGACTGTAGCTTGCCAGGTTCCTCTGTCCATGGAATTTCCCAGGAAAGAATACTGGAGTGGGTTGCCATTTCTTTCTCCAGGGGATCTTCCCAATCCAAGGATCAAACCTCTGTCTCCTGCATTGCAGGTGCATTCTTTACCACTGAGCCATCTGGGAAGCCAGCCCCCAAAGAAGATAAAAGCAGGAAAAACAAAGCAGTTTCTCTAAAGAACTCTGTGAGACATTGGAAGGGAGATAAGGCAGCACAGCTTTTATGGTGACCTGATTGAGCATTGACTCAGAACATAGCCAACTCTGACACATGGGTTTTCCAGGGAACAGAACTCAGCTTTGGCACTTAGAGGGTTGTGGTACATCAGTGACACCAGGGGCAGCACAGAGGGCCATTTTGTTTTAAGAGTAGTGCAGGGTAGGGACTTCCCTGGTGGTCCAGTGGTTAAGACTCAGCGCTTCCAATACAGGAGGCCCTGGTTCAATACCTAGTCAGGGAACTATTAATAAGATTCCACATGCGATGCAGTGCAGAAAAAAAATAAAGAGTAGTGCAAAGCAGCATCAGTGGCTTAATGTACTGGAGACTTTGGGAACAGGGGTAAGTGGTATCCTTGGTACAAGCGTGAATGCCCTTATCATTCATGGTGAGCACTGCTAGCTGGGATGTGGCTTCTGTACATGGTGAAGGTCTAAGAAGTCCATAAGGCTGAGAAGCCTTCTTTATGAATAGACCTGAGACAACCACTGAGAAATAGTGGCGGCACCATAACAATGGGTTTGTGTGAAAATCAGAGAAATGCTGTTTATGACAATTGTTTTTTTTTTTTTTTTTAACTTGTAGCTTGATATGATTTGGGGGATTTCAGATTAGCAAGCTGACACCAAAAGTCAGATTGGAAACAGTTTACCCTGTAATCTGGAGCCCTTCCTACTTCTGTTCCCCTGTGTGAGGTGCTAATTGTCAAAGGTAGAATCCTCCCCCCTGCTCCCATGCCCAAAAGGCTCATTACTCCATGCCATCAGGCAGAATTCCTGGGAGCACAGACATTTGAAAGAGAGGTTACTGAACATGACTGTACATCTCCATCTGGCTATTTGGATGAAGGTGGTAAACACTCTGGAGCTTCTAGGTGAGGGGCTGGGGGAGGCAGGGGCAGTGAGGGGGAAGCCACCCATCATTACCAGTGTACATGGAGATGGCAAACCACATGTCCTGGAGTGGGTGGCATAGCTCTGCTTCCCTCTTAAAAAGTGCTGGCTGTGCAAAGGGCTGAGATGGTGGCATCATGCCTTTGCTGTCAGTGACACAAGTTGTATCTGGTGCTCTAAGTAAAACAAGCTTCTTTCCCTCAAGATCATCTGTCTGTCTTGCCCTTCAAGGTTAACCAAAGTTGTGGTAAAGATGTTAGGTACACGTCAAGAATGACACCACCACCAGCAACAAGAGTAAATGCTTATATATGTTCTACAGTACACACACACATACGCATGCGTGCGTGCACACACAC
>SJYV01043097.1:5665-17147 GCA_006410875.1 Neotragus pygmaeus | reverse complement strand
GGGCGGGCGGGGCGCGGGCTGACCCGCCCGAGGACGGTCGGCGGCGCGGCCCGCTCACCCTGAGGGAGAGGGGCAGCCGAGACTGCTGCCCAGGGCGGCGGATGTTATTCGGATTCCTGCCCCGTGAGGCTCGGCCACGCGTCCCGGACTTCGCCCTCTCTGCCCAAACCCGAGATCAGATCGGGCGGTGATAGCACTGTTGGGACCTCCCGTGCCCGACTCGGGCATGAATGGGGTCTGCCTCCCAAACTTCCCTTCCCAGCCATGACCCTGGTAGGGTTCCTTACCAGTGTCTAGGGCCTCCGCCTTTTCCACCCTTGTTCAAGGCGGGGATGTCCTCTCAGTTGTCTTCACCTAGCAAATTCAGTCTCCAAGATTCAGTTCAGATATCAGTTCCCTTGAGGAGGCCCCCAGGAGCCTTCAGGTGGGCAACCACTTCCAGGGGCTGCCACAGTTCTTTACCCACACTTAGCACCTCCGGAAAGAATCCCTCCTCACAGTTCTTTCTGGATTAGTTACTCCTCATCCAGCTAGTGTCCCACACTGATTGTTTGGTGTTCCCAAGACCCATACAGGACTGTCCAGCCTAGGGAAGGGGCGGTGGTTTGGGCTTACGCTTGGTATTCCTGTCACCTGCAAACCCACAGGCTCCAAGCACAGGGCCCGGGCAGCTCCGGATCCCCCTCCCCTCTTCGATGACACAAGCGGTGTTTACTCCAGCCAGCCGGGGGGCTACCCAGCCCCAGGAGCCGACGTGGCCTTCAATGTCAACCACTTGCTTGGGGACCCAATGGCCAACATGGCTATGGCCTATGGCAGCTCCATCGCATCCCATGGGAAGGACATGATGAACAAGGAGGTGTGGCCCATCCCCAGGGGAAGGGTGGCAAGATTTCTGGCCAGGGCTGGGACATCACGGGATGCCACCTAATCCGCACAGCGGCCTTCAGGGAAGGAGCAGACAGAGGAGCACCCTGAGGTTCTGGGTGCAGCTCACCCACAGCCTCCTCTTTCTCCTCCCAGCTGCACCGTTTTGTGTCTGTAAACAAACTGAAGTATTTTTTCGCTGTGGACACAGCCTACGTGGCTAAGAAGCTAGGGCTGCTGGTCTTCCCCTACACACACCAGGTGAGCTGCCTAGCAGAGGAGCTGGTGGGCCCCTCTGCCTCCTGCCCCAGAGCCTGGCCCCCAGATCTCAGCCCCCTCTTTTGCTCTCTTGAATGCTCCTCCTCACCTGGCCGCTGCTGCCACCTCCAGAACTGGGAAGTGCAGTACAGTCGTGATGTGCCTCTGCCCCCACGGCAAGACCTCAACGCCCCCGATCTCTATATCCCCAGTGAGTCTTTGACCTGGGCTGGGGGATGTGGCGGGGGGGGGGACTTGTGCCTTGAGGCACCAATGAGGAGAGACAAGCTCATGTGTTGGTTCAGCATCTGCTCTTGGTGATCTTGTGTGTGGCTTTTGTGGTGTCCCTAGACGCCAGGGAGACAGAATGGGGTGACCAGCCGCTTCCTGGGTGTGCTCCCAGGATACTCCCCTTTGCGACCTCCCTGCCACCTGACCTGGACCATGTCCCTGCCCAGCCTGGAGCCTGAGATGTAGACCTGGCTCAGCAACTTTCAGCTATGGGACGTCAGGGGGCTCTTTTCATGCTCCTGAAGAAGCTGGAATAAAAGCAGTTCCTACCAGAGAACTGTGGTGGACAGTGAGATGTGTGTGCTCAGCCAGCCCTGGGCACACAGGAAGCACACAGTAGATATAAGCTGTTATCACTGTACTGCTTGTCCTCCAAGGCCTGCTCCAGCATCCCCTCCTCTGAGGACGTGGGCACTCCCTATGGGTTCCCACAACCACCTGTCCGCATGGCATGGGTTAGACCGCCCACACCACACTGTGTTCAGCAGACTCCGCGTCTGACTCCTCTCTGTCGCAGGCCCTGCACAGGGCACGGCCCCTGGTGGACATGCTGGAGGAGGGGAGTATGCCCGGGCCAGCTCCCAGAAAGGCAGCCAGACAGCCCAGGTGCCCTGGGAGATCCACGGTTCCTCTTCTCTCCTTCATTCCATTTCCCTCTCAGAGTCACTGCCATTCCCGTTTTACACACTGAAGCCAAGGCTTGGAGAGGTTTGAGCATCTTTGAGGACACACAGCTCACAGGTGGTAGAGCTAGTTTCCTGACTCCAGATACTATGCCTCTTGTGGGTACATCAGTTTTAGGGCTATCAGAGGGCAGAAACAGGACTGATGGGTTTAAATTGCTGTAGAAAGGCAGCTGCCATCTGAGCTTTTGTGAAAATAGCAGAGGTGCCTTCGGCACGTGAGGTAGTTTCTGAGACACAGCAGGAAGCTTTGGTGAGTTTCCTGGTATAAGAGAGGGCCTGGTGGTCCCGAGAGAAGGACGTTTACACAACAGGCGGGCTCAGCAGGGAAAGGCCTTCCCAGCAGGGCACTGGGGGTCTGAGGGTAGAGGTGAAGCATGTGGGGATATTCAGGGAGGGAGGTATGTGGGTGTCAGTGGCTCTGAGTCCCTGGGGATGGGGTGTGGGGGCTCTGGTTGAGGAAACCAGGCTGATGGCATCTCTCTGGCTCTTGGCAGCAATGGCCTTCATCACCTACGTGCTGCTGGCTGGGATGGCACTGGGCATTCAGAAAAGGTCAGTGCCAACCCATCCCAATTCCCATCATCTCCCCACTCCTGACTCCACTCCCCACCTCCCTGGGGGATCTGTGCCAACTTCCAAGTCCGTCCATGCCCCTAGTCTCACCCCTGCCTTAGGATGGCTGGTTCGGGACTCCCTTCACCCCACCCCAACATGGCCACAGGTTCTCCCCGGAGGTGCTGGGCCTGTGTGCAAGCACAGCGCTGGTGTGGGTTGTGATGGAAGTGCTGGCCTTGCTCCTGGGCATCTACCTGGCCACCGTGCGCAGCGACCTGAGTACCTTCCACCTGCTGGCCTACAGCGGCTACAAATACGTGGGGTGAGCACCTATGGGCCAAGCGGGAGGCTGCCTGCTTCCCGGGGTTCCTGGCCTGCCCACTGGTAACCTTGAACTGTGACTCTGGACCCCGTCTGCCCACCCAGCTCTTCTGTGTTAGAGCGAGTGCCTGTTTTCAGCAGCCTCCTCAGGAGCCGGTAGTGTTGCTCAGGAATGTGCTAGAGTCACCCGGGAGCTCAGGGGAGAAGAGTGAGCTGGGGTGGTGAAGGGGGTCTTGGATCCAGGTCCGAGGACCGAGTCCTGGCCTTCCCAATTCATTCTGAGTCTAGGTCCCTGGAAGGGGGTCGGGTACAGATTGGGGGTAAAGGGCCCCAGTGATGGTAGCTGGGGTCTAGGCTGGGCTCTGGGGCAGTCTCAGGCCTGGACCCTTGGGGTCTCCAGTCTTTGCTTCCTCCCTCCTGCCCCTGCCCCCTGTAGGATGATCCTCAGTGTCCTCACGGGCCTGCTGTTCGGCAGCGATGGCTACTACGTGGCGCTGGCCTGGACTTCGTCTGCACTCATGTACTTCATTGTGAGTCCGAGGCTGGCCCCTCTTTGCCTGGGGTCGGAGCTGCAGACAGGCCTCCTCCTCCCGGCCCAGCTTTAGCTCTGTCCTTTCTTCCAGGTGCGCTCTTTGCGAACAGCAGCCCTGGGACCTGACAGCATGGGGGGCCCGGCCCCCCGACAACGTCTCCAGCTCTACCTGACACTGGGAGCTGCAGCCTTTCAGCCCCTTATCATATACTGGCTGACTTTTCACCTGGTCCGGTGACCCCCATCCCCGCTGGCACTGATTTTTCCATACATTGAAGATTTGATTTCCTTGATTCTGTTTGACCTTGTTTCTGGGGCTTGTGGGGTGATTTGCTAACACTTCTCGGTCTTTGCATTGGTCAGGGGACCGGGACCGCCACTTTTTTCCAAGGAGGGGGATCCAGGGAGGTCTTCCTGGAGTCGGTGGCCTTGATACTGCCTTGGGAAGTGTTTCAACAGAAATAGTTGTTTATATGTGGCTGGGAAAGTGAAGCGGAAGCAGGCAGCTGCTAAGGAGATCTCGAAGGCCTCTGATCCATCTGAGGAGGTCCTAGAGGGGTCTGTAGGCTAGTGGGGTGCTTCCCCCTCTTTCCCCCATCTCCTCTTTAAGCCTTTTAGGAGCAGAACTGGGGCCCATGTGTTTGCAGTAGTTTATTCATATTTTGTCACAAATGGCCGGGGAGGGGGTGCCGTACTCCTCCAGGCAACATAGAAAATAGGTCCAAGAGACTGGGTAGGCTGGGGTTGGGGCAAGTAGGGACAGGAAGGGGTCTGGAGAGAGAGCCTGGGGGAGGGGAGAGGGCAGACTAGGGGTGGGGCTGCCCCCCTGCTGAGCCTGCTCATTCCCGGTGTGGGTACCCCCCCACCTGCAGGGGGAGTCTCAAGGTGGGGGGTGGAGGGGGCGGCCCAGAACTTTCAGGGTCAAGCCCTGCCCCTTGGCAAGGCCTAAATTCCCCCTGAAGCGGACAAGGCCAGAGGTCCCACCCCTTCCAGGACTGACTGCCATGCCCACAGGCTGGCAGAGGAGCTCCTGCCCTTGTTGAGAGCTCTGCCCAGCCCTAGTCCAAGGGGAGTGGGCTCTGAAGGCGGGAAGTCCCCGCAGCAGCAGTTTGGGGGGTGGAGAGGAGGCTGGGGGCACCAGTGCCCCCTCCCTCCCCAGGGCTGAGGCCTCTGCGGCCCAGGGGCAGGGCTGGGGGTGCACAGGCGTCCGGTCCGTTCTGGGCTCACTCCCTGGCCGGCTTCCCCCTTAGAAACTCACCAACGTATAAACCATACTGTGGGAAGACATGGCAGTGAGCCAACTCACAAGCGCACCCAGCTACCGACCACCCACCCTGTTGCACCCCAGTTATCAAGGGCAAAGGGCAGGAACTTGGGGCCCAATCATCCCTGGGATTGAAGGGATGGTGCCTAGTACATCCGTTCCCTGACTTCTGACTGCAGTGGGCAGGGCCTCACCTGTACAGGTAATAGAAGAAGGAGAGCAGGTAGAAGGCGAGTTTGCACCAGGACTCCTTCTGGCAGTAGTTGAGGATGTCAGCATTCATGATGGAGACGGCGTCATACATGACCTCAGAGCCATCTGCAGGGCGGTGGAAGTACCTGGGGGGAGGGAGGGGTCTGAGTGCCCACCTTCTAGGCTCCCACCCACATCCTGCCGGCTCCCCCATCTCACCCTCCCAAAGGCGGCAGCTGCCCTCACCTCCAGAGGTGGTAGAAGAGGAGGGGGATGTTGAGGCCCAGGGTCACCCACTCAGCTGCACACAGAAACATCAGACAGAAGAGGCCGTGGATGGAGTATTCTGGGACCACCAGCTGGGGAGTGAGGGTGAGAGGTCAGCGGCCAGGTGTTAGAACAGATCCAAGCTTCAAGCGTCCTTGGGAGGTGCCCACCCACCATGACCTCTGTGATTAAAAGGGCTTCTAGCCTCCCACTCCCTCCCACGTGGCAGAGCGGATCAAACAGACCACAGAGGAGGAAAGCCTGGCTCTGGGTCACAGTGGGGCTGCGCTGGACTAGGAGCCTTCCGCCCCTAACCCTGACACTGACCTTCCTCAGTAGGCAGCAAATGCGTTCGATATTTTTTAAACGCTCGCGCTGTCGGGGAGGAAAAGACAGCAATGGTGAACGTGAAGGAACGGGCACTGGATGCGCCCCGCCGCACTCCCACGCTCCCCACTCCCTGCACGTGACCACCAGGGGGCGCCAGAGCAGGCTCTGCGGCGTTTTCGGCGGCGCGGCCGCGCGGTCCCCATAGCGACCATCACCATGGAGGGATCTTCACCCGCGTCTCCACGGCAACGGCCCAGAGCCCGGCAACGGCTGCCCCGCCAGGAGGAACCCGAGCCCTGAGCCCGCGCCAGGTGTTTGCTGGGGGCGGGGACAGACAAGAGGAAGGGGCACGGCCACCGACCCCACCAACACACCCCCGTCTTCCCGTCTCCCCGCCGCCCTCCACCCGCGACAAATGGAAAGACAGACGAACGGACACACCTCGGCACAGCACATGTATCACTTACTGCCCGCGCTGGGTTGCCCTGGTCGATGGGGTTCTTGAAGTCAGTCCGCAGCTCGTCAAAGGCTATGATCTGGGGGAGGGGCGTGTGCCTGTCAGGGTTGGGGCAACAGCTTATGGCCCTCCCACCCATTCGTCTCAGGTGTGAGATTCACGCATGGGGATCGACCCAGATGAAGCTTGCTGCAAAGGTAGAGAAACTGAGGCCCAGAGAGGGGTGGGGCCTGGCCCAAGGCCACACAACAGTTTGGGATGGAATTCTAGTTTGCTGATGCGCACTTCAGAACATGTCTACTACACCTCCATCCAAAACAGCCCAAGAGATAGTGGCTTGTCTGCAGGCCCTGTGCTGAACACTGGGAAGCCTGGGACACAGCCCCTGTCTGGGAGGAACCCCAGGCTTAGAAAGACAACTGTGAACCACATTCCAGGGTGATCGGGGCTGCACAGAACCTGGGGTGGGTGCCTGATCCAGCGTGGGGTGGGGTGGGGAGTTCAGGCTGGACTCGGAGGAGGTGTTTGTCTGGTGAACAAATGGGAGGAAGGGCAGTGGGAACAGCAGGTACAGTGGCAGAAGGTTGGAAGAACAAGGAACATTCAGGAAGCTGTAGGTTCTATGGGGCTAGAGTGAAAGTATAAGGTGAGTGGGAATGGTGAACGATTGGCTGGAGTGGTCAGCAGCGCCAGACGTGGGGGCCTTGTAAGGCGGGACCAGATATTTGGACTTGAACACAAATGTACAAGGGAGCCATTGAGGGGTAGAAAGCAGCAGAACGAGGGCCGTCAGGGTGATGTTCTAGGGCTGAACGAGCAGGAAGTACATACTGGCTAACAGTCCCCGCCAAGACATACACGATGCTTCCTTTATGCCAGCAGGCTTTATGTTTAATGCTTGCAACAGCTTGATGATGTAGGAGCTGTATTATCACTTTCATTTTGCAGATGAGGAAACTGAGACATATTAAATGACTTGTCCAAGGCCACATAGCTAGTTAGTGGCAAGCCAGGATTCTAAACCACTTGGATTCCAGAGTTAAAATTGTAAACACTTTACTACACTCAAGCCAGACCAGTCAGGGGACTTTTGGATGTTTGGGGTGCAGGCTGGGTGCTGGGGGTGGGTAGGCGAGGCATGGCGATCTGAGTGAAGAAGAGGGCAGTGGGGATGCAGAGGTGAGGATGGGCTCCAGAGCTATTTAGAAGCCAGACTCCGGAGGGCTTGAATGGCAGTGAAGTAGAGGCAGAGGGGCCCAAGGAGACTTTGGGTGTTGGGGCATCTGGTGGTGGGCACTGTCTTCATTGGGATGGGAAATCTTGAGGGAACAGGTGTTTCAGAGGATGATGAGATGGACGTGAGTGGAGCTGGACTGGGAGGAAGGCTGGCAGAGGAGCCTTCTGGGGTCCCCTCCCCTCAGCACCAGCCCCAGGATGAAGCAGCAGGCCCACCACCCCCAAGCATCCCAGACCCCATAAGGCTCGAAGCGAGAGAACATGGGCTTCCTGGAGGGAGCTGGGGCCATCTGGAGCAGCTCCCTCAATTCTCCCCCAACTCTGGGCAGCCGCCTGCCTGTTAGGCACAGCAATGGGGTCCAGCAGGGAGCGGAAGGGTGCCGTCTGTCTGCCCCAGAGCTGGCACCACCAGCAGGCGGCGGGTGTTGCGCCTCCCACCCCCCAGGCTGCCTGGCGCTGACTCAGCCCCCTGGAACAAACAACCCCCCCATGGTGACAGCAGACACGTGTCACTCACCACCAGGGTTGCCTAGCGACCAGTGGGGCCTGGCCTCGGGGTCTGTGGTGGGATCTGGGGTCCTGCCCTGGAAGGTTCTAGTTCTTACCAATATGGATTGAGAACCACACCTCCTCTCCTCACCTGCACACCCCTTGGCAAGCCTTGCCCTGGACTTACATACACTTGGCCTCTTGTACAACAAGCCTACTTTACCAATGAGGAAATGGATGCAGAACAAGAGACTTGCTATGATTGCCCAGCTAAACAGCTGAGCGAACACAGTGCCTGAGATGTAGTACATACTCAATAAACATTTTCTGAGAATGCCTGTGCCCTTTTTTCCAGCCTGGGAGCCCCACAGGGGCAAAGCCGGAGTCTTATTCATCCTAGTCTTCCCCAAAGCTGCCAAGAGCCTGGTTCTCCGGAGCATGGACACGCTGAACGGAGGACTGGTCTGAGGACCCCCGGAGGATAGGGACCCCAACAGAGGCTGTGGGAGGCCTCTGGGTGGGGAAAGGCCCAGAAAGGGGTTTCTTGAATTCCAGGAACCTTTCTTCCAGGAGCTGGTTAGCTCTGTGTGCCCAGCCTGTGACTCTCAATTCCTTCCAGTCCTCAGGACTCCAGCTACCACCCCGCAGGATAGTCCAAGGCCCTGGCATGAGACAGAAAGCTCAGGGAGATCAAGAAGGATCCAGGGGAGATGCAGGAAGAGGAAGACAAACAGAGAAGGAGGCAGAGGAAAGAAAAAGCAACTGAGAGGCCCACAGAAAGAGGCAAAGTCAGGGGGAGAGAGGGCCGCAGAGGGGGTGTGTGTCTGAAGGTGCCTATGGGGGCTCACTCCTCACACAGGAGGGGCGCAGTCAGAGTCCATGGAATCCTGGTGTAAAAGAGACAGGCGCCAGGGGGGCCGCAGGGGATGATGAGGAAGAGATGGGTCAAGAGCCAGGGAGGATCATGGAGCAGGCGGGCAGCAGGTCCCAGGAAAAGAAGGGAGTGATGAAGTGGGGAGACCCAGAGAGAAGCTAGTAAAGCAGTGGGAAGGAGGAGGATGGAAGGGGGACTAGAGAGAGGCCTGGCAGGGCACAGAGCGGTGATCAGGGAGGTGTGCGCTGGACGCACAGGCAGAGGGTGCGGAGCGGAGTGGGCCAGGGCCAAGATGCACAGGCCGTGCGGAGGGGATGGGGTGGTGGCCGAAACCTCAGGGGACAGAGGAGAAGAAAGGGCAGTAAAGAGGGGGGCAGGGGTCCCCAAAAAGAAGCTGGAGGCTGACTGACAGTTCTGCAGTGATGGAAGGGAGACAGGCAGGGGAGAAGGCCCCAGAGAGTNGGGTCCCACAGAGCCAGACGTGACCGAGTGGCTAACACCTTCTCCTTCCCCTTCGTGCCATCCAGACACGAAGGTCGTCTGTGTTCACGGAGGCGCTCTCGGCAGAGGTCACTGCAGTGGTTTCTGTAAGTCACCACCCCAGCGAACGCAGCTTTCCTTGCTGGAGACGGCCCGGCACACCAGTGAGAGGCGAGCGCTCCTGCTCTGAAGAACCACGGCCCTCAGTGCCATGCTCGGCTGGCTGTGCGTTTCTGTAGCTCAGTTTGGTGTCTATGTAGTGTAAAAGTGCGTATGTCGGTCGGTGTGTACTTCCTTCATTCACGCTCGCAGCTGAGCCGGAGGCAGGCGGGCCCACACGGTCCGTCTCGTCTCCCAGGCAGCGGCCTCGACGGTTGCGATGTCCCTGGCAGGGTCTGAACTTGGACCAGGGCGTCCAGCTCTGGGGTTCGCAGACCCCGCCTTGCAGCGCTGCCTCTGCCCTGGGAGTTCTTATAACTCGTTGCGAGCTTTCCGACTCAAGGCCTCTGAGCACTGCTCCCTCCATTCACGGTTGAGGTTACATCTGGAAGATGCACAGTTCACCGCTTCAGAGTGAGCCAAACAGTGGCTTTCGCACGACGCTGTGCCGCCACCACCGTCGTCTGGTCCCAAACAGCCCCCCCAGGAGGAACCGTGTGCCCGAAGCGGTCACCTGCCCCCGGCCAGCCCCGACAGCCGCCACCCTGCCTTCGGCCCGGGCCCTTGGGTCTCACGTTTCCAAGGCCTGTCCACACTGCAGCCTGTGTGAGCGCCTCGCTCCTTCTTGGGGCAGAATCACATCCCGCGACGTGGACGGGCCACATCTGTTTGTCCACTTGTCAGCTGGTAGAANGACAGCCGCCACCCTGCCTTCGGCCCGGGCCCTTGGGTCTCACGTTTCCAAGGCCTGTCCACACTGCAGCCTGTGTGAGCGCCTCGCTCCTTCTTGGGGCAGAATCACATCCCGCGACGTGGACGGGCCACATCTGTTTGTCCACTTGTCAGCTGGTAGAAAATAACCTGAATGGTGGTTTTTTGGCTTTGAGAATGGCGCTGCTGTGAACACGTGTGCACATGTATGTTTGACGTCTAACATTCTTGAAGACTTTCCCAAAGGAAATTTCATATTTGGAATCAAGTCAACATTTTTAGACATTTAATGTGACAAGCAAAGGAGGATTATTTGTATCATGATAATTGGGGCTTTGATGTTTGTTTTTTAAGCATAAATGGTTTTTTTATAATTCTCCCAGTACTTGTAAACTGCACCTGCTTTCCTAAGTTCTATGATCATCATGGGGAATAGTACTTGTGGATGAGAATTTTACAAGTATGAAACATGTAAACACTTCACTATGAATATTTCATCTGATGCCAAAAATTTACCATGCGTTCTCAGTGCATGTAGGGAATTAGAATTCAAAGTGGTCAGAAACCAACAAAATTTTAAAATGCTCCCCTTTTATGGACCCAACTCAAGGTTGAAAGGCTGGAGGATCAGATTCAGCAAATATTTAAACAACTTTATCTGGGCTACCAAAAGAGATTTCTGGAAATAGCAGGGTGGATAAACAAACTGAAAAGGCATAAGAATGACTTTTATGCTATTTATATCAAGCATTAAAGATATTTTCCTTATATTCTGTTCCTAACTAGAGACGATACACATTTTCAAAATACTGTCTTCAAATGTATAATACGCACTTTTGATTGTTTCACGTCGATGATTTACATACTCAAGTATAAACTTGAATTATTATAAATTATAATTATCATTATTTTATTTTAACTCATAGGCTTAGTATTACGGATTATTAATTCAATCTGTTAAGGACACTTGGAACAAATTAGGAGGGAGTGGCTGTAATCACAATTTATTAAATTATGTATTATCTACTTAATTCATATGAATTTTATTCAATCTTTTATTACCATCTGGTTCCTCTGATGGAAAAAAGATAGTGGATCATCTCATGATTTGTCTGATGTTGGGGTAATTTTTTAGCATTTACTGTCTGCTATTCTGTAGAGATGTATATGGGAAAACTTAAAAAATACCACAGCACTCAGTTCAGTTCAGTCGCTCAGTCATGTCTGACTCTTTGTAACCCCATGACTTGCAGCACGCCAGGCCTCCCTGTCCATCACCAACTCCTAGAGTTCATTCAAACTCATGTCCCTCAAGTCGGTGATGCCATCCAGCCATCTCATCCTCTGTCCTCCTCTTCTCCTCCTGCCCCTAATCCTTCCTGGCATCAGGGTCTTTTCCAATGAGTCAACCATTCACATGAGGTGGCCAAAGTATTGGAGTTTCAGCTTCAGCATCAGTCCTTCCAATGAACACCCAGGACTGATCTCCTTTAGAATGGACTAGTTGGATCTC
>SJYV01043096.1:28414-65741 GCA_006410875.1 Neotragus pygmaeus | reverse complement strand
CTTTTTCGCGCCACTTTATGTAATCCTTTCACGTCACTTCCTTATGTAACCTTTGCCTATATATACTACTTGCTTTCAGCTAGTAAATGAGACCTTGACATAAGCCAGACTGACTCTGTCATTCTTCGCCGCTTGGTCTCCTTTCTCTCTCTCCCCCATGATTCCTTCAGGTAGCTCCTTCTCGGGGACCCGCGAATAACTGGACCTGCTGGACGGGTCAGGTAAATATAATTTCAATCCCACTTGAATCTCTGAAGACTAGGAAAGAGTATTACAAAAAAAAAAAAAATATATATATATATATATATATAAGTCAAGTGCATTTACCCTCTGCAAGTAGGGCCATCTAGAACTTGTCTATGACTCTTTAACAAATCTTCAGTGGGGTTCCTACCTCTGCTGACAAACAGAAACAATCCTATAAATGAAGGAAATCTTTTTGATTGGGCTGCTTCACAGATTATTCACAAAGTTAATTCCACACTGGAAGGGATAGAAGATGTCAATTTCATACACATGTAAAAGAAATCAACAGGCTGGCCTCATGGAACCCCATGCTGCGGAAGGAGGCAGGGAGTGGGGGCAGAGTGAAAACCACACCTCTTGGCTGCAACAAATGCAAAACCAGATGTCTTACCTTTAGCCCCTCAGCTTGGCACTCTGTGTTGTCTATCCCCTACTTGGAGAAAAGCAAACTAGATCCAATCACCTTCTCAAATTCTAAAACCAGGCTTTCTGTCAGAATCAGGGCCAAGGATTTTCCATTCTCTCTTGCACTGCAGATAGTTTACCTGGGTCTTAATCCATAACATTGACAGCTTCTAAAAAAAGAGACAGAAATGAAAATCTAGCCTCATGTCCTCTTCCTCTAGCTGAACAGAGAGTGGGATGGGGTCAGTCAGTCCAGATCACCACCAGCCCAGAGGGAGCTTCAGTCCAGATTCCCCATTCCCTTCACGGTGATCTACACGTCACACCTCCATTCCCCGTGGGTGAGGCAAGGGCGAGAGAAGATGCTGACCTGCTTTCTCTCACACCCTGTGTAGCAGCCCAATAACAAAATGCAGAAACCGGTGACTTACCTCCGAGAGGATGTCATATGCTTCTCCGACGGCTGTGAGGCAGCCGGAGCTCAGCTGTCATCCTGTCCCATCATTAACAAACATCTGCGGAGTCACGCCTGCTGTGGCCTGGAGAGGCACGCCAGACACTAGAGGTCTCAGGCTCACAGAGACCACGCTCAGTCCACCCTTCTGGCCCCGGCCTCCCGAAATGATGGAGCCCTTAATCACAATGACTAAGAATGTGTAAGAATTTCCTAAAAGGGAAGATGGTGTAGGAAACTGCTTAAGCCGAGACTCAGGAGCAAGACAGACCTGAGTTCCCACCTCCCACTGGCACTTATTCACTGTACAACCACAGGTGGGAAATTACCTTTCTGAACCTAAAGCTTCTCATCTGAAAAATAGGCTAATACTAGTACTTACCTCATGGAACTGATGGGAGTTTTAACGGAGGTGACGCAGGAAAAGCACTTAGTCTGGTGCCCAGCACATATTAAGCAGTCAACAGTAACAGAAATGATGAAGGTGATGATGATGGAAGCCTGATACAGGGAGAGGTACTAACAGATAATTACATAGGGCCAACTGATCCCCAATTTTAGTGATCTCTTGCTCTGATTTTCAAACATTTTTTAATCTCTCAGCACACAACATAATTCATCCTTGACTTATATGTTCCCTGAGAATTTTGATGAAATTAAATAGAGTATTAGTGTCCTGTGACTGCTGTTAAAAACAAACTACTACTACTAAGTCGCTTCAAAGCCAGCCACAAACCAGTGGCTAAGAACACAGAAATTTATTTTCTTGCAGTTTTGGAATACAGAAATCTGAAACCAACGTGTTGTAGGGCCCTCCACACTCTAGGGGACAAAACAGTCCTTACATCTTCCAGCTTCTGGTGACTATTAGCATTCCTTTGCTTATAGCTGTATCACCACTGCGATCTCTGCCTGTCACATCTCTTCTGTATGTTTCTCCTCTGTGTGTCCCTTATAAGGACACTTGTTACCCACCTGGATAGTCCAGGATGATCTCATCTCAAGATCTGTACCCTCGTTATTTCAGAGGTCACATTCACAGGTTCTGGGGATTAGGGTATGGACATAATCCTTCAATCTACTGCTCAAAGTAACTAAGAACATGAGCTTTAAATCAAATTAACCTGGATTCAAATACCAGCTTCACCACCACTAGCTAGTTGAGTCATCTTAACTAATTAACATCTTTGAGCCTTGGTTTTTGCCAGTTCCTCGGGGTTGTTTGTAAGAAGTAAATAAGCTAATATGTTACCTCCTTCTGTAAACAGTACTCCTCTCATTAATGGTAGGTTTACCCTACCATTACTAGGCTGCAAGCTCCCAACAGCAGGCAGCATCTTGCTTTTCTTTCTTCTCAGGTCCTTCTAACACAAGCCTGCAAGCATTTCATCCTCAGCGAAGACAGAGTGAGAAATTGGCTTAACAAGCTATGCAGGCAAGGAACACCACCAATGACAGGAGATTTCACAGATGATAGGAAGTTGGATTCAAATTCTACGCATCTGAAGGAGGCTGTTAGAGGAGTCCAACAGTGACCCCAATCTGAGCATTGCAGGGCTCAGATGGGTGGGCTTTGGGCAGAGAATAGAATAATTAGACAGGCATGCAATTGGCCTCACTCAGCCGTGTTGTTACCATTAAAAAAAAAATCCCTCCCAGTGACCTCATTCCTTGGAGTGGGGCAGAGAAAGATACTCTGGAGAAGCCCCAGAATTTCATAAACAGATCAGGACCCGAAATCCTAGTGAGGGGCCCTTTACCAGACCACAGGCGGGAATTCACCTCCTCATGTTCCCTATCCCAGAAGGGTGGGCTGCACTGGCATATTACAAACATTTCAACACATCTGAATAACTCAAGAAGCTCACTTTAATGCAGATTTCTGCTTCCCCTCCCACTCCCAGACTGGCTGAATGAAACTTTAGTGGGTGGGATTAGAAACAAATGATTTCAAACAACCCACTTAGGTAACTCTGATTCACTTGGAGAAAACCAGCCATGATAATCAAATTATAATTCAACCAACCCATCCCTAAACAAGAGCTTAATCTCCAAACACTCTATAGAAGAACTAATATGTCAAACTGGAAACAGAGTTTGGGAGTCAAAGAGGATACAGATCCTAGCTTAGGTCCTTCACATAATGGCTGTGGAACTGTGGGAAAATTCTATCTCTGGCTGTCAGTTTCCAGTTCTGTTGAGCAGACCAATATAACTCTCAGGGCTGTGGTGTTAATTAAATGAGAATTATGTAAGGTGCCAGCACACAGTAGGTTGAAGCTGAGAGTACTACTATTCACCAATCCATTTCTTCTTCTTTAATACACAGCTAGACTCTATTTCCAAGCATCCTGACAGTTTGGCACAGTCACGTGACTAGATGACACCAAAGGAATGATTGTAAGTAATGTGTGATTCCGCTAGACAAAGGCTTGAAGAGGAGATGCATGTCCTTCCTGTTCTTTCATCTTGCACCAGTTGGATGCAGGCGATGGCCCTAGGAAAGTGGGGAGCTAAAACACGGATGGAACCTGGGGGTCTCTGAATCATTGGGTAGAGGAAGACCACCCACCAATCAGAATATCTGCCTTGGGTTTTTTTTTTTTTTTTTTTTTTTTTTTGCAAATGAGACCGAAGTCCCTATACCTTCAGGAATTTTTTAACAATGAATGTATAGATGGTCAGAAAAATGTTCATCTTTTTTCTCCACCTTTACAAAATAATTACACATTACCTGGAACTGGTTCAAGAGTCTCTGCTCAGAATTTCTTTGTAATATAAAACATCTAGTAAGCAGATCTTAAGATGGCCTCTCTGAGAATCCTGTCCTCTGGTTATTCATTCAATTAAACACTAATCTTCAGATTTCTGTGAAGGAATTCTTCAGATATAACTAAAGCTCCAAGCCAATTGGCCTTAACAGGAGGAGATTATCTGGGTGGACCAGATCCAGTCATGTGAATCTTTTAAACCTCAGAAGGGGAGTCAGAGAAACTGGAGCGTGAGAAGGCTCCATATGCTCTTGCTGCTCCAGGGATGGAGGGCCATTTGAGAAGGGACCGAGGGTGGCCCCTGCCTAGCAGCCAGGGAGGAAACCAGAACCTCAGACCTACAGCCGCACAGAACTGACTTCTGCCAATAACCTGAAAGACTTTGGAAGCAGATTCTTCCCAGAGGTTGCAGAGACGAGCTCCAGCTAGCCAATGCTTACTTTCTGGCCCTGTGATACCCTGAGGAAAAAAAACCTCACCAAGCCCACCCAGACTTCTGACCTCCAGAACTGTGAACAAATTCAATTGTGTTGCTTAAACCATTAAGTTTATGATAATTTGTTACAGTTGCCACAGAAAACCAATGCATTTTCTAAATCTGTTTCCTCACCTAGATTTTTTTTTTTTAGTGAATTCTACGAGGAGGGGTAGAAAGCAGGTTAGGTGATACCCAAGCATTCTTTTAGTGGAGACATTGTTCTGGGTCTCCACTGTATATGAGGGAGCCCTATGGCACTTAGAATCTGAGGGGAACATGGAACAGTCTGGGTATTAGTTGCAGCTATATGAGCAGACGATCCACTTCCCATTTTACCAGCCCTCAAATCCAAGCCTTAGATGTGGCAATGCTGTCAAAGAAAACAAAGTTTGGCAAAGTGATTCTAAAGTCACTGTGTTGACTTTAACCTCCCAGCAGATTTCCAAGCCTGATGAACGTGGAGGGTCTGGCATTTCCCACTGTTCTCCAGGAAGGTGGCTTCTTCGGATCACGTCTCCTGGAACCCCCAGCCTGATGCGTATACTTATTTCTGTGTCTCTTATGCTAAAACACTTTCCAAAAGCAGAACATGTTTCCACATACATTATGCCCTCGACCAAGATGAACCGAACAAGTTTCTTTTACTATTTTTTTAAAGTAAAGGAGGTAGATACATACAAGTATCATCATGAGATACTGAAATAAATGGACAATGGCCAGATTATATATATGGAAATAGAATGCTGGGGAATTTCCTGGCAGTCCAGTTAGGACATGGCACTCTCACTGTCGGGGTCCTGGATTCAATCCCTCCTGGGTCAGGCAACTAAAATCCTACAGGCTGCGCAGTACAGTTGTAAAAAAAAACAACAACCGACAACCAAAAACACACAAAATAAAAGAACTATGACCCACAACATGAAGCAACCAGCCCAGGAATCCAAACCACCACCTCCATTGTGATTAACTCAAAATGGCCAGAATTTGATTAATAACTGATAGCTTCCCTAAGTTTTGCCCCCACTTCCAGTTTAGGACTAAGTAGAGAAAACTAAATCTCCACCCACACCAACCACAAGGGATGCCTGCATCTAGTTAGCCTGTTAGCCTGAAAGCAAGTTTCTTCACGGCAGCAGCTTCCAATCAGAACATAACCCTCCACTATCAAGCTCTTCTACTTCTTTGCCTGCCTTTGAGTCTGCAGAGCACCCGTGATGGTGGCTGATGCCCCTGCAAGATCTGGAGAGCTTTCGCTTGCTCTCATTTAGCTAGTCTTCATTTCTGTACTTACTTTTCAAGCAGATCTAGGGCTCTAAGACATAAAGGGACATCTTGTTTTTAGTAATGTTAAGTTATCCACACTAATACCAATAATAAAAGAAAAATTTCTTATTAGGTACAGGAGTGTTTCATGGAAACTCAGAGTCAAGACAGCATCTGGGCCACGTGAAGTTCCTAAGACCAGAGTCTGTTAGAGTTATCAGAGCTCTCTCACGATCTTGCCTCTTATCTCGGGGAGTTTTCTCTACCTTATCTTGTTCCCAACAGAAATCTCTGGTTTTCTGGTCCGCAGGGCAGAAAATATGGCCATGAACAGGGCCTACGTCAAATGGTGCTTGTCTAGACAAGGGGGAGTTGTTTTCAGAGATAATTCCCCTTTCCCCTTCTTTTTTCTTCTCTTGATCTCTGTCTAGTCTCCAGGGGAAAGGACACAGGGTCTATCTTAGAATAATTCACCAACTATTACAATTGTATATTCTAGGATAAAATAATTCATCCTAGAATAGTCCCCAACCCCGAACCCAGTTGGTGATGGCTGTGGGCAGCCTTGGTTATGACCACAGCGACCAGGAGTCCATCCCTGTAACCTTTTGAAGGGGAGGGAGAGCTGGGACAGTTTGCAAAGTAGATGGACAGAGGCAGACACCCTGAGAGGGGTTCCCTCCGCTCCTGGCACAGGGAGATGGTAGTTGTGAGGTGCTAGATCCTGTGCCTCCCAATATCACTAACCAGCATGGTCTAGACACTGATTTTCCTTGGGAAGACATTCATCCATCCACACATCCATCCATTTAACAAACAGCAATTGCACATCCTAGCATTATCCTAGGTGCTAGGTATACTGTGGTGAAAAACCCCATCATCTCTGCCCTCATGGAGAAGAGGATGCCACCACAAAACTGGAAAATTACAATACTGTGAAAAGTAATATGCTCATTTGATAAACCAAATCTGAACAAGAGTGGGGCTGAGGGGGGAGCTGTTTTAAGAAGTGTGTCCCTAAAGAACAGGTATCTGAAAGGAAGCTTGAAATTTAGGGAGGGTGGTAGAAATGAAGGATGGAGGAATGCTCCCAGCAGAATCAAATTCACGATCCAGGAGGGACGTTTAGGGATGCCAAAGGACTGAACAGAATTGCAAAGTTGACACGAGAAGTATTAGGGTGAGAGCACTGGGAGGGAGACGAGACACGGGGCAGAGGCCAGGTCTCTGGGACTTGAAAGCCACAAATATATGATGAAGCCTAGGGATCCTTACACAGGAGTGACCTAGATTACTAGATTTACATTCTTGAAAGGTCACTGATGCTAGTAAAGAATTGGGCATATCTTAAAATTGAGAGAGCCAGTTGGGTAAGTTCATTTTACTAATCTTGGTGTTCTAAGGTGAACTAAAAAGGCCCGGAGATAGAGAAGGGCAAATTGATTCAAGAGATGTTATCAAATGGATCAAAAAAGGCCATGCTGTGGGTTGAGTGGTGGGAGGAAGATATAGAGATATAAAGTTATTACTTGAAATAATGGAAGAAAGACTGAAATAAATTGATTCTGTCACCATTTATTGGCGGGATCACAGGCTGAATCATGAGCCTTCTTGCAAGCCTCATCTAAAGCTTGCTCAGTTCAGAGATTATATCTGAGCACAGGAGGAGCTTATGAGTCAGTCACCTATCAATGTGATCTTGCGAGCTTTCTTGTCTCCAAGAGACAAAGAAGAAGAGAAGAACATTTTAGGATTATCATTATGAAAATTCATTTAAATATACTGAAAAACCAAAGTGGTGGGGTAGGGGGAACTGAAAATCTGATTTTGTCTCAACCACCATGTAGAATTGGGACAGAAACAACCAATTAGGCAGAAATCCAACTTGGATTACAAAAAGCTAGTTCATCAGTAAGACCAGTACTGGCTGTAAAATCAAATGCAAAGGAGAACGAAAGTTTCACTGTGATAACATGTAATGAGAGCCAAACTGTACTAAGCATTTAAGTTTCCTGCCAAGGAGAAACATCATCTTCCCTGGTGGCAAAAGTCAGAATTTCATGACATCAGCCAGATAACCATAAAAGAATGTATCTTATAATACAAAATGCCTCTAAGTCATCATGAGACTATGCTTTCCCTAGCCAACTAACCAACATTCATCATGTACTGAGGTATTTATTTAACAAACACATTCCATTTCATAACCACACTCTAAGCTGACAGATTGGAGAGATACCTAAAACACAAGCTATACAACTTATTTTTCCTTCTATGTTGTGAGATATTAAAAGGTTTGGACATATCACCCTTCCTGTATTAAACATAACAGATTAGTTATGTGGATAACTGCCTTTTTTGTTCAAATAAAATTTATAAATTTTAATCTGGTTATGAAATAAATTTTTGTCTTAAATTTTTCTGTTTTGTTTACATTCAAAAGTAATTTTTAATAAAAATTTCTAAATTGAAATTTTAATCTCGAAACACATTCACTATAGAAGTTTTCAAAGGAGAAAATTAAAAATCAGCCTAATTCCAATACCCAGGAATGATCACGTCTGTAAGTTAAGACACATTGACCTCATGTATAACAAGGGAAAAAAGTACATTGTATGAGTTTTTAAAAACCTTATTCCCCATCATAGTAGATTGTATTATTGTTCAAAATATCAGAGTCCCCACTCTGGGGGAGGGTAACACTTGCCTACCTCATTGCACCAGCCTTGACTATGTGACTTGAGACACCTCTCCTTGTGGGAAGATTATATTTCCCCACCCTGTTGACCTCAAGAGTGGCCATAGGATGTGCTTTGCTCAATGCAGTGATAACAAATGTGATGTATACCACCTCAAGGAAGAAGCTTTGGGAGTCACTTTGTGATTCTGCCAGTGTTCTTTCTTGAGCCCAATGTATATGAGGAAAAAAAAAAATTCTCCCTCCATTCTTCTGAGACCTCTGTAATATAACACGTTAACAAAAGAAAAATAGACACATTTATTAACATGCATACCTCACATATACATGAAAGATACTCAAGGGAAAACTGGCTCCCCAAAGTGGCTTACAATTCACGTACATACCATCTTAATAGGGAAAGGAGAAAAGGGACATAGGCATCTTAGGGAAGAGTAAATGATTTTTAAGAAAGATAAATAAATGGACCCTTAGAAGAACAGATGGGAGTTGATGTTGAGATCTGGGTGTGGGGGCAACTTCTAGTCTCCTTTGGTGGATGACAGTCTCCAGGGAAGGGACTGTCAACTACAGACGGGCACTTGCCAAGGGCATTTGTCATCTGCCTCTTTGGAGATTGAACCCCACGCTGCTGCAGCTGCTGACCCTCAACACTCCCCGAGGGAGTTCAGGGTGAAGAGTGAGGCGCTTTGTGCTCCAGGAAAACTGGTGGAAGAGGACTTTGGATAGTTAGATATTTTCAGGAACTGATTTCAAGATCCCAATCCTCAAATCTAGAAAAGCACTAAATCCCTTCATAGTGACATCAGCTCCTTGTGACTAGCAGAAAATCTTCTGTAAGATAAGTTCATGATTGTGTGACTTCCTCATTCACCAAAATCACATATATTGACCTTGAAAGTTTTTCACAGATAGGCTTCTTAACTATATAGGGGCTGGGCTTCCCTTGTGGCTCAGCTGGTAATGCGGGAGACCTGAGTTCAGTCCCTGCACTGGGAAGATTCCCTGGAGAAGGGAAAGGCTACCCACTCCAGTATTCTGGCCTGGAGAATTCCATGGACTATATAGTCCATGGAGTCGCAAAGAGTTGGACATGACTGAACGACTTTGACTTCATTTCACTTGCCCCACTACTTCTCTGGAGCAGTTTCTCAGCACTATCTGAGGTATTGTTTCCTGGGCAGAAATCCTCATTTTGCCCCCAAAAACATTTAACTCAAAACTCTCACATCATGCATCTTTTTAGTTAACAGGGTCTATGACTATTGAGTCCCTTTTGGAGGATCTGTCTATAAGCAGGCAAGGGACATTCAGAGAAAGCCTCTCCCTGCTTTGCTCCTTACTTGCTATAGCTCAAAATAATCGATACATCCAGGTGGCATATTTTGGGGTGGGATGTTTTGCTACCCTTTATTTTATATATCATGTATACATGGGAAATATACAGGATAATTTAGTAACTCTCAAAAGTAGCTTAGAACTCAGATTTAAATACCATCTTTAGCTAAAGGCAAAGAAAAGGTATGGGGCAAGCCAAGGATGAAGAGATGACCAGGAAAAGCATGGCAAATGAGAGACAGGTTTATTATGCAGATTTAAGTCACTGTCTTCTCCATGGATAAGGGTCCAAAGTCGTCTCCAGGGATTAATGCTTGTTCTTCCTGGTAGAGGGGGGAGGGGGGATGCTTTTCTATATTTATGTTCTGCTTTCAGACAAATAGGGAAGAGTATATATTCTCAATTGCCTTTTTCCAAAGTAGCATATTTTGGAGCGGCAAATTCAGCCACCTTCATCAGCAATGTCCCAAATAGGGGCTGCTGTATCAGTCTGGCTCTCAGAAACGAAGAAACTTGGACCAGAGGTGCAGACATCCGATAATTGAAATGCATTGTGAGTGAGAACTGAACTTTAGTCATTGTGAACACTGAGATTTTTAGACTTGCTTGTTACCATAGCATATCTTAGCCTATACTGACTGACACACCCAAAGAATCTAAATTTTTCTTGTTTGAAGACAGCTTTCAACTTCCATTTTATATATTAAATTATATATATATATATTTTAAAATAATTTAAAACCTTTTAAACTCACGTCATTTTATGTGCAAATTGATTAATTTTATGTTTGTTTTTGATTAACATCTCTTTGGCCTATCAATGTGATAAATACATTTGGTTTATAAATGTGATAAATACTTTGGCTTAAAAATGTGGTAAAACATTCATATTTTTAAAAATCTTAGAAATTTCAAAGTACAATTTAATTTTAACACATTTGATTTTCTCAAACCTTTCAAAAACCCAACAAAGATGACTCACATTAGCATAGACAAAACTTTCAAAACATTTAAAACACAGGANGCCCTCACTGCCCAAGTCCCCCCACCTCCCCAACCCCTCCCTCACAGTGAACATGCTGAGCCCTAGATGTGTATAAGAGACAGACTCACATTAGCATAGACAAAACTTTCAAAACATTTAAAACACAGGAAACCTAAAAAGTTTAACCTTAAAAACTTAGTAATTTAAGCATTTAAACATTGACTTTAAACTTAATTACCTGTATCTTTTGAATTTTTATTAATAATTCTAACTCAAGAGTCTTTTCACTCACTTTCTCCCCTTAAAGGGCAGAAAAATACACATAAACATACAATGATTACAAGACTTATTTCTAGGTAATAGTTATTGGGCATAATTTAGCTTGCCATCAGAGGGTCTTTAAAATTCTTCCTGTTTTCTGTCAATAACAAGATATTTCAGACCTTTATGCTTCCTGTGCTGAAATATGCAATGTACTTTTCTCTTCAGGGAGCCCTGAGCTCTTTCTTGGTCTTCTGCTTGGAGTGTAAATAAGATAAATCTGCAAAGTAACCCCTGGAGTTCACAAAAGAGCCAGAAATTCACAGTAACCGTTGGCCTGACATCCTTGGGATGCTGAACCAAAATCCCATGTGTTTAAGACACTGAGGTTCACTCTGTTATAACTCAGAGGTAATTCCTTACTGATATAATACCTATGCAAACACAGAAACCAAGAGGAAGTTCTGTGTATTAAAAGCAAAAACTGACATAAAAGGGAAAACCTTGAGGGATGGAAAATGATAAAGAAAAGGAGATGGGAAAGATGGGTGGGAAGAGGTAAGATTTGGCCACCTCTGTAAAATAAAAATAACAACAACTGCAGGAAGGATTTTAAGAAAAGTTTGCCTCCCCCCCCCCCATATTTAAAATGAAAGTTAGAACAATAATTTCCATAGGGTCATTATGAGAATTTTACAAGGCATACATCAAATGCTCAATGAACAATTGCTCTCGTTGCTATTCCAAACAGAGGCGCCAGAATGGGATTCAAGTGGAGAACATAAGAACACCCTGAAAACCTGGAAGCCCATTCTTTCTGCCCCACCCCTTCCCTCTTTCATACCTGCCCCTCTGCACATCCATTTTAATCCCAGATCTTCACAAATTGACTTTCTCCCTGTGTCCGTAACACCTAAACCAGACACTAACAACATCGTTTAAGCTTCCCAACTCCTCACTTCAAGTCCAAACTTCCAGAGAGGCTGATCACCCAACTTAAATGAAAAGTCCAATCCTGAATCAACCAACTGTAGCTATGACAATTATATGGAAAGAAGATAGCTGCTCCTGCTACAACCATGCGAACAGTTCCCCAAATATGAAGGAAACAGAGGGTGGGGACAAAACAACAGGTGTACGCTTTGGGTGCATTTACTCTGAGCACGCGAGCAAACGTGCGTGTCCTGACCGAGTCCGCCTCCTTGACTAAACCAGGCTCCTCTGAGCTCTCTTCTTGACCAGACCTCAACCTTAGCCTTCCACATCCATTCTGTCCTTGCCAGGGCAGCACAACCTCGGCTCAGCCATACTCCCCACCCTTGATATCTGAAGTTCTTCATCCCCCCCCCATCTTTGGTGTAAAGTTCTTTCATTACCCAGGAACTGGGTTTGCCTCTTGGTGGGTTTCACAGCCAAAAGACACAAACAAGCCCAAGACTGAGAGAAGGAAGGATTTATTATCACTTGCAGCAAGTAAGGAAAACACCAGGGATCTTTCCCAAAGCAGCATCTCCCTGAACAAAAAAACTTGGTAAGTTTTAAGCTAAGGGGACATGTGTATCCACGAAGGGGTGTGAGCAGAGGAGAATATGGCATAGAATTCGGGCAGCCATCGACAGAGTCCAGGCTGTAGTTGATAGGAGTCATGAGGATCAGAAAAAATCATCATCTCTTGTGTGTATCCTGTTTACAGTTGTGTCCAACTCTTTGAGACCCCATGGACTGCAGCCCACCAGGCTCCTCTGTCCACGGACTTTTCCAGGCAAAGAATATTGGAGTGGGTGGCCATTTCCTACTCCAGCGGATCTTCTCATCCCAGGGAGCAAACGTGCTTCTTCTGTGTCTCCTGCATTGGCAGGCAGGTTCTTCACCACTGTGCCACCTGGAAATCCCATCATATCTTAGGTCCCAGTTAATCTGATGGTTGAGGACTCCTGTGGATTTGAAATCTGCAAAACAACTCAAGAAGTGCTCTGGATTAAATCTAGACTTTTGAAACAGAACTGGGAGTCTTTACAACTGACATGTTGTCTCTGATGAAGTTAGGTTATCTGCTTGTCTTGGTAGTTACTAGTTCTTACCTTCTTTTGTTCCTTTAATATCATTAACTATTGAGACCTATCCCTCTGCAACGGCAGGCAGATCACAAAATAGCTCAGGCCTAAAACGGCTTCTGTTGCTGAAGTTATGCCTGGTTCTTTCTCTGAGGGCCCCCTACCCTGTCTGCTTACACTTGGCCTGTCTACCTTGAGAAAGAATGTCTCTACCCGAGGTCTCCTCTTGTAATCTTCCATCTACTGGATCCCCTCCCTCTCCTTTTCTTGTTGTTCAGTCACTCAGTCGTGTCCAACTCTTTGAAACCCCATGGACTGCAGCATGCCAGGCTTCCCTGTCCTTCACTGTCTCCCGGAGCTTGCTCACACTCATATCTAATGAGTTGGTGACACCATCCAACAATCCAACCACCTCATCCCTCTGCTTGTTGGCTGTCAACCCCCACTTATCCTTGTATTGAGTTGATTCCTCCGCCCTCACTGCCCAAGTCCCCCCACCTCCCCAACCCCTCCCTCACAGTGAACATGCTGAGCCCTAGCCACTAGACCACCAGGAAATTCCTAAGTCTTACTGTTTTAACAAGTGCCGGAATTTTTTTTTTTTTTAAGAGTTCATACATGCAGGATTTGGATCACACTGAACAATTTATTTAACACCACACTGAAACACACTCAATGAAATATCTTTTCAACTACACTGTTTTATTAACTATTTATCATTTCTAAGATGCCACAAGTAAAAATGTAGCCTCAAGGTCAAGATAAAGCCTCTTATTAAGATCTCAAAGATTTAAGGAAGTGCCAAATCCTCTGGCTAAACAGAAGATTTTTAAGACTCTTAAGTGTCTCCTAGTCTCAGTTAGTTAGATAAGAGGGCTTCTGCCAAAATATGAGTATTGTCACAACATGCTCCAATGCAGGAGGCCCAGCTTTGATCCTTGGTCCAGCAATTAAGAGTTGCATGCCATGACTAAAGATTCTGAGCACCACAGCGAAGACCCTTCACAGCAAAGTAAATTAAAAAGAAGAAGAAGAAAGCAGGCTGTAGAGGCTTTCAGCAAGGAAGAAGGCAAAAAACTTGGGTTTTCCTTTGTATCTTCTAGAAGCAGAACAGACTCTATGAAATTTGAGAGAGATTGAATTAACATTTGAAGACATCTTCAGAAAATGGTACCTGGCAGACTCTATTTATAAATACATTCAATAGAAAGAAGAAGGAAAAAAAACACACAGTTTTCAATTTTTAATTTTATTAAAGTACAGAATTAAGAAGTTTTGAGTTTTCTACCTAGGAAAAGACTGGTCAACTTCGGCTGCTTCAGAGAAAAATTAGCACTCAGAAAAACCCCAATTATAAATCCATAGGTGTCTTTGTGACTTAAAAAAGTAACCAGTTTTAAAAGTTACCAAAACTCAAACATATCTGAGACCATTATAAATTTCAAACAGTAGATTACCACATATACTACATTTTCAAATTCTAACAGCAAAACATAACCACATAATTTGGCTACATCTAATTATTGCAGACTTTTTTTTTTAAGTAACAAAGTTATGACTATAAAACTTCTGTAGTTTTTTTTTCAAAGTAAAATAACCTTAAATCTTTAATAAAGGAAAACAAAACAATCCTTAAATTTCTTATAAATAGCTCTCAAGACATATATTACCCATCTGCTGCAAGCTTTCTTTACCTGAGAGAATTTCCCAGGATCCTTCACCACAAAGGATTACCTTAAAGAGTTCTTTCCAACATTTTACTCACATAAACATGATTAACACCTACGGAAGTGGATGTGGATAAATGCATTCTTAATCCATCATTCCCCCCAAGTTAAGTTTTTGCTGAAAGGATTTTGCTTTTAAAAAAAGAACACCTCTTTGGTAAAAGTCAAATACTTCATCCTCTCAAAATGAACACTTCTGTAAATGATTTACTGAGGAAGGGAAAAAAGAGAGAGAGAGAAATCTTTAGAATGGTTAGCATTAATTCAAAAGATCTGAATCCTGTTAAGCGAGTATATTAGAGAGCGCATCTCTGCCTAAAATACAAAACTGGATTAAAATGTCTGAGGCTTTACAAATATATTAAGGATGGCAGGAAACACAGTTAAGAATGAAGCCAGAGGGATTTAGCAAATCAAGGAGAATATCCTACAAAGAACGTCATGAACCCAGGGGTACTGGCGCCGTCCTCAATGAAGGAGAGCCCAGGGTGCTCTCTGGACATGTGGGATCCTGGCCCAAGATCACATCCTTCTTAGTTATATCTAAAACCCCCTTTCATTTTCAAGACGGGTAGGACATGAATGTACACCAAAATGAGATGCTCTTTAGAAAGGCAATCAAAGGAGAAAAAGGCCTAGGCAGCATAAATGCATACAGGCTCTGGAATTCCCTTTGCAGGGTAACAGGAAGCACCAACGGTAGTAAATTTCTGGCCAAAATTATTATAAATAAGCAAATAATCTTAAAAAGGCAGAAAGAGACAATGTGGGGGGAATTAGCACTGCACAGAGGTCAACCATAGTGAAGGCAACTCTGAGCAACTGGAAATAAACAAAGGGGTGTGGGAGCGCCCTCACTGGCCACCGGAATCCCAAAGCCCCAGGGACCCCACCCTCCATCGGCCCACATGCACACAGCCCATCTACTCTACAAAGGAGCTCCAAGGACTTCTGGCAAACAATTCTTTCAAGCCATTTCCCAAGAAATTGTGAGGACAAAAACAAAACCAACTAACCAGCATTAAGGAGAAAAAACCAACAACCCAGTAAGGACCAAGTAGGGTTTCTGAAAGCCTTTGGTGAGCAAGTCTCCGGTCTTCAGTCAGGTGACACATCCAGATACAAACAGCAACACTCCCAGAAGAACCCCTTCCTCTATTTATGTGTGTCTACTCATGAAAATGAGAAGTGAAAAAATTTCCACATCGGATGAACAGCACCGAGGACGCTGACACATAGTTTTAAAAAATCTTCAGCTCTCATCACTAAAGGAATCTGACCAGCAGCTTCTGAGAATGCACTTTTTAAACCATGTATAAAAAGTTGCAGGAAGCAAAGTCCATTATTTTGAAAAGATTATCAGTGAATTTATCAAATGAACATCATCCTTAACAGCAACTCAAAGCAATTGGCACTGTATTTCCAGTTTCTTAAAACATAATAGCACAAAAACGTAGACTCTTTAAACCCATGAATGTTGACTTATCACCTGAGTACTGTTTACTACAATTAATAATCATTAAAGCCAACATTTTATTTATACACCCTTAGTCCTCAGAGAATGTCCATCTCTCTCTTGATCATTCGGATAAAACTGCTTAAATGTTCAGTCGAGAATAAAAATCAGAGTGACTGTAACTCTTCTTGTGTCAGACCGACCTTCAGAAAGGAACATTATCAGGCACCAACCAAGTCTTAAGCAGCTGGAAAATGTGGGTTGGCTGCGGGGGAGAGGGGCTCAGGAGGGAAGCCTGGCCACTGGCGGTGTCCTTTCCTCTGTGTCTCCCTGAGCTAGTTTCTGCACGGGAAGGGCCAGCTCGAAAGTCACAGAGTTGGACGCTAGGCCCTGGCAGGAAGGAGACACAACAAAACCAGCTACTTACAGCACCCCAGCTCTTGGCCTGCCTGTCCTCTTGATCTCTGTAAAGCCAGCCTTGCTTACCCAGAGCCTGTCACTGCACCAGACACTGCAGTGCCCCCTGCCAGGGGGCTGTGACTCACGCCACCCACTGCCGCCACCTCTCTGGCCACAGAGCTCCCGCCCCCACGGGCTTCACTGTGGGCCACACACGGCAACCCCTCGTTTTGTGCCTACAGATCTCCAGACCAAGTCTGAAGAGCTCCTGATCTGGGCAGGGGGCGATGGGGGCAGAACTTGATCGAGTGTACAAAACAAGGCTCTCCACACACACAACGAGTGCCTTTAAAAAGTGAATCTCCAACACTATAACTAAGGCAAGTTTCTGGAGGAATTCATCCACTGGATGCCCCTTGCGTCCACCCAACTCCCCCATTTTCTTGAGAGGAGGGCAAAGGAGTGAGTGGCAATGAAGAGTGGGACTAATTTCCCAGGTCAGCATTTGGCACCCTGGAGCCCAGCTTACGGGGGACCCTATGTGCCAAGAGGATTCTTTCCATCCTGGATGAAATACTAAAAGGCGGGTCCCCACTATGTCTCCACTGGGGTCTCTGGTGGACATTCCACTATGTAAACTCCTCCCTGGACGAGAGCATCAACACTGAAAATGGAGATCTTCTTACACAGTTGCCTAGAGTCAAGCCTCTCTTAAGTGTCACCTTAGGAGTATGTACTTTGGAAATTTCTGTGGCTTTTGCTCATGGCTTAATTAAATAACTCCCCATCCCACCTACCTTTTCTTCTAAGTATATCTGGTCACTTCTACAACGTGTATGATTGGAGGCCTTACCTGGTCAGCCCTGTTTGAGGTGCTGCCTATGATTCTCACCTTAGCAAATCTACCCCTAAAATCATAAGGGACATTAACGGTGTGGTCACATTACAGAGCTGGAGAACAGAAGCCCTTTTGCTTTTAAAATTTCAAAGGCCTCGCGTGGAAGAGAAACTGGTTGACTTCAGTAATGGAAAGAGGGGTGAAGCAGGCTTCCGTCAAGAAGCAACTTCCCAAGTAAGGTCTTAAAGTATCATGACTATCAACCCACAAACAAGAACTATAGCAAAGAAAACAACACAAACATTGTTCTATCATCACGTGAACACCACCACAAGTAAGGGTCAAATTACTCCATCACCGCCTGATCTGAGTTACAAAGCAAGTCTCTAAGGCAGTAACTCAGATCAGGCGTGACAATCTGGTGGGGGGAATCACATGGGTGGTGACGGCAAATTGTGCTTTTTCACATTATAAGGTAGATGCTGAACCCAAAGGGATGAGGGCACCTCTGGGAAGGGCAAGGGCAGAGTGAAGCCTGTGATTCCCAGCATCACAACTTCAAAGGGAAACGTGTTGGGGCTGGGCGGAGATAGCACAGGGGTGGAATGAAAAGCAGACGCTTCCTCTTGGAGCCAATAAATACCAGGGACGGTGAGCAGGAGCTCTGCAGGCTGAGGTGTGGAGCCTTCTGAGGGGTCTGCCTTCTACTGGGGGCAAAGGGCTCCAGATTTTGTCATGTCTCTTTCAGGGACAGGTAATAGGCCACACAAAGTAAGCTTTTATCCCTGTGAAAAGATGTCATTCCCCAAACTCTGTTTTGGTAAAAACACACAGAAGGAAAATTCTAGCCTGACCACTATCCCAATATTTAGGGGTAAAACACATACAAAATCTGTAAACACTCAGCATCAACTTAGGTGAAATTTTCAATTCTTTAGGGGCAAACTGGTAGCTTCTTTTAATTTCAGAATTACAAAAAGCGAATCGAGTGTTTTTTTTTTTTTTTCCCCTGAAGGTTTTTCAGACCCAGTGAAGCCAGCCAGGGGAACGCCAGCTTGTCACAAAGTACCAGTCACTGCTTGACTCCTGGGATATTTGTTGAAGGGCATCACTTTCTGCTGCAGAACCAAAGAGATTGCTCAGATCCTCACACGGAGTACTGCGGAGAGGGTCGACAGAGCGGGGCAACGAGCGTACCCAGGTACAGGAGAACACAGATCCAGCAGGAAGCCATCTTGACCCAAAAGATGGACCAGCTCCCGCTGAAGAAGGTCTCGATGTTGGCACTTTCATAGCTGCGGAAACAAGAGACCCAGCTGCGGTCAGAGCAGGAAGAGGACAGGTGGTGAAAAGGCTCTCCCCACCAAGTGTGTCCCTCGCTGCTTCCACCGCCACCCCACCCCAGCCTTTCTTTTTTCCCTAGCAACTCAATTCAGATATTAATATAATTCACACCTACTTAAAGCACACGATTTTTACTATATTCATAGACTTGTGTAACGACCGCCACAGTCAATTCTAGGGCATTCTCTCACCCTAGAAAGAGACCCTGCACCCTTTAGCTGTCCTCCCATTTCCTCCTCCACTTGGCCCCTGGCATGACTTAACCACTTTCTGTCTGTATGGCTTTGCCAGTTCTGGACATGTCACTGGGCATGGAATCAAGTAGCCTCTTGTCACTGGCTTTTCTCAGCATATTTCTTTTGGGGTGTCTCCATGCTGTGGTATGTAACAATACTTTATTCCTTTCTGTCATGGAGGAATATTCCATTGTGTAGATATAGCACCTTTTGTTTATCCATTTGTCAGCTGAGGGACATTTGGTTGTTTCCACTTAGCTATTATGAACGATGCTGCCATGAACATTTGTGTAGAAGCTTTTGCGTGGACGTGTTTTTTTCTCCTCTTGAGTATATAATTAGGAGTACGATTGCGGGATCATATAGCAACTCTGTGTTCAACATTTTGAGGAACTATTTTCCAAAGTGCCTATACCAACCTACCAGGAGCGACAGAGGGCTCCAGTTTTAACACATCCTTGATATCTGTTATTTTCTGCCTCCAACCTTTTTTAAGCTTCCCAAGCCAAAATGCAAGGAGATCCAACCAGTCCATTCTGAAGGAGATCAACCCTGGGATTTCTTTGGAGGGAATGATGNTTTCTCTGGTGGCTCAGATGGTAAAGAATCTCCCTGCAGTGCAGGAGACCTGGGTTCAGTCTCTGGGTTGGGAAGATCCCCTGGAGAAGGGAATAGCAACTCACTCCAGTATTCTTGCCTGGAGAACCCCACGAGCAGAGGAGCCAGGCAGGCTATAGTCCATGGGGTCGAAAAGAGTTGGACATGACAGTAACTCAGAACACGCAAAAACACACATATGAACTAGCATAAATATTTGCACTGAAATTAAAATTTTGTTATTTTTTACTAGTTCCTATTCTGAAGGAGATCAACCCTGGGATTTCTTTGGAGGGAATGATGCTGAAGCTGAAACTCCAGTACTTTGGCCACCTCATGCAAAGAGTTGACTCATTGGAAAAGACTCTGATGCTGGGAGGGATTGGGGGCAGGAGGAGAAGGGGACAACAGAGGATGAGATGGCTGGATGGCATCATTGACTCAACGGATGTGAGTCTGAATGAACTCCGGGAGTTGGTGATGGACAGAGAGGCCTGGAGTGCTGTGATTCTTGGGGTCGCGAAGAGTCCAACACGACTGAGGGACTGAACTGAACTGAACTGATGCTGAGTTAATTGCCTTCCCTGAACTTTCAAGAAAGTGATCTGTCATCTAAAATTTTGTAAGTAAGAACACTAGACATCCAATATAGCAGAAAATATACTAGTCTTGTAAAAGCAGAACTATAACTCCTCAGGAGATGCCTCATCATAACAGTGAATGAATTTAGAGTGAATAAATGCTTTCCTCCTCTCCAGCTGATTTCAGTCTTGACTTTCTTCTGGAACTCAAATTCCTTTTCTGTTTTTACTCTTTTCCTTCTTAAAAACAGCTTTATTGAAATGCAATTCATACACCACACAATTCATCCATTTGATGTGCACAATTCAATAGTTTTTAGTATATCCATGGAGTTATACAGCCATTGTCACAATCAGTTTCAGTTTTTCATTACCCTAAAAAGGAACGCCATATGTATTAACAGTCTATTTCCTCCCAAGACCCCTAGACCTAGGCAACCACTGTTTTACTATTTCTGTCTCTACAGATTTGGCTACTCTGGGTATTAAATAGAATAGAATAAATAGAATCGCACAATATTTGTCCTTTTGTGCCTTTTTTTTCACTTAGCATGATGCTTTCACTATTCATGTTGTATTGGGTATTAGTACTTCATTACTTTTTAAGGCCAATTAACACTTCGTTGGAGAAGGCAATGGCACCCCACTTCAGTACTCTTGCCTGGAGAATCCCATGGATGGAGGAGCCTGGTGGGCTATAATCCGTGGGGTCGCTAAGAGTTGGACACGACTGAGTGACTTCACTTTCACTTTTCACTTTCATGCATTGAAGAAGGAAATGGCAATCCACTCCAGTATTCTTGCTTGGAGAATCCCAGGGATGGGGGAGCCTGGTGGGCTGCCATCTATGGGGTTGCACAGAGTCGGACATGACTGAAGTGACTTAGCAGCAGCAACCGCAGCAGCAACACTTCATTACATGAGTATGCTATTTTTATCTATTTATAAGTTGATGGGCATTTGGGATGTTTCTTATTTTGGCTGTTGTGACTAATTCCACTATGAATATTTATCTACTCTGGGTACCTTGAGAGATGTCAATACAGTGGGAGAAAGTTCGGGTTCTGGAGCTGGCATCCTTCTTTCCCTTGGTTGGTGCCTTTCACTCTTCCACCCCAATAGATGAAAAAAAAAAAAAAAAAAAAAAACCCAGCTGTAGTTCCTGAAGCTTCTGCAGAAGTGTTTGTTTTGGAGACTTGTTTCTGGTTCTCTCTCCCAACCTCTGTTCCTTGTTCTTGGATGCAGGAATGTGAAAAAGGGAAGGCCACTGTTCCATCTCTTTTCCCCACCATCAGCTTGGGAATGCTGTTTTCCCCAATGTGATTTCCACAGTCACTCCTTTATGGAACTCAAATTCTTGACCTCAGCTCTGCTGTACTGAAATGATACTTGGCACATCTGCCTCCAGATTCAGCTTTAACTATAGATACTAGGACTTTGGCACACTGCAGAGGCTCCTTCTTACTTCCTCTCCAACACCATCGAGCATCCAACACCAGCTCCCTTCCCTTTTCAGTTTTAATATTTCCCTGTTTTTTGTTTTTTATTTTTGCAGCTGGAGGGGCCTTATCTCCCTAGGCTCCTAATATGACATAACAAACACTGCAAATAGCAAACATCCAATCATGGGAGACAGTAAGTCTTTGCAAAATTCAGTATTTTCATTAGCTTCTCCATGATGAACTATGACCTATACACCTAGTTAAAAGAGGATCTTAATTTTCTCCTGAAGTTTTAGAGGATGGACACACTGGAAAGGTGGAACAGGATATCCCTTAACAAGACAGCAACTGTACAGCTTACAGTATTTTTGGAGAAAGCAAGTACTTGGAGACTCGCTGGGAAGTCACAGATGGGCTCTGTGAGAGGTTGATTTGCTTTAACATCCTCTTATGTAGCTGTCTCAACTGGTTTCAAAAAGACAGTTGTTGGAAATGTAGTTTATGATTCAACTAAAAGCATTCACTGAAGCATATGTTTCTTGGTTGTTAATAGTTATTTTGAAGAAAAAATAAATGTGTGTATTCATTCTTAAAATACTTTACATTCGATTGTGGTTGTAATTTTTGACTGCACAATCCATTTGATGGAAAAACAAGACAGATAGCAAAGATGTCTGTGATTTTTATGGCTTCCTGTTTATTCACCAGACTCCCTAATTTCTTTTCGCCTACACAGTTACCAAGGGGAATTAAGGCTTCTGCTCAATCTGGCATGCAGAAATAACTTCTTCAAATAGGTTTTGCTTTGTGATACTGAAAATGCATCACTGGTGTAACTTTTTAATCAAAACTTATTTCCAAAGTCATTTTAAGGCACAAATTAGATCAGCCTAGATAATGGGCCAATTTTAACATTAGATTGTCTTTCAGAGACACAGTGAAATGAAATGGAAGACTGAATCTTAGTCCTTAAAATATCATTGGTTAAACGAAACAGGATCAGACAATGGTGAGGTGAATACAGTATTTCAGAGCAGGGTGACAGGGAATTCTGTCCTTAGAGCTTCCAGTCCAATCTTTAAAAATCAATTTGAAGTAAATTCCATGTCAGAGACTTGGGAAACCTACTGATACTCATTAAAATTGATGCTTAAGAAGGATAAGTCAAGAGTTTGGTTTAGTTCTTTAAATAAAGAACAGGAACGTTTAAGGGAAAGTAAAAAATTGACTTTTAGTTTTTGATATCAGCTTTACTGAGACCTACTGAGTTAATTTTTACTTGCTGATGAGGTGGCAGTCTTTAAAACCTCCTAACCGGTCAAGGTGAATGCCTACATTTATCTCAATTTGGGGCGCTTGCTCTACCTCCCATTTTCTATATTAAAAAAAAATAATAATAAAACAAAACAAGAAATCTTCCTGAGCTTAAAGCCTGCAATTACAATGTCCCTGGCTTGCCACAAAGCTGAACTGCAGAGCAGAATATTAACTGCTAAGGGCTAAACCTACCCTAAGGTGATGACTCTTAGTTCATACTGAACTCAATTAGACTAGCTTCATTTTCATCATTAAATTATTTTGATGGGAGTCCTCCAGCCACTAAGGGAAAAGCCAACCTTCAATATAATTCACAGAGGAAATGCCCTTGTTTAGTAAGTCAAATAGTAAGTGAAATTAGAAGGAACCTGTAGCTCCTCTGTCACTCACCATCCCCATCACATCTTGGGCAAATGGATTTTATTATTCCTAAATCATGCTTGACAAATTGATATCACACCACTCTCCTAAAGCACGCCATATGACAATTTGCTGTTGCAAGACTGTTAAGTAAACTTCCACAAAATAAAGATGAAGGAATACCCTGCGGTCATTGCTGTCATAGATAACTGACCTCCGAGAAGCTAAAACATATTAAAATTTAGTCCATAGAGTTCTTTAGAAATCACTAAAACTTCTCACTGTATCCAAGCATCTGTGTCATTAAGAATTTGTGTATTCACAGCATACATGTGAACACGGTTTTCTCTGTAATTTGTCATAAACAACAAAGTAACATGACCCCTACAGGTAGGAAAATGTGTTAAAACATGTTTCCCCACATTAAGGAAAATGTGTTAAAAATTTTGCCATATATCAAAGGAAATGATTCTCTCAAATCCTCTGTGGAGTCAGGTCAAGTAATATGAATAGAAAAGAGTCTTTTATACATACATATGGGGATTTACCTCATAGTTCAGTTAGTAAAGAAACTGCCTGCAATGCTGGATACCTTGGTTTGATCCCTGGGTTGGGAGGATCCCCTGGAGAAGGGAAAGGCTACCCACTCCAGTATTCTGGCCTGGAGAATTCTATGGACCATATTGTCTGTAGGGTCGCAAAGGGTTGGACATGACTGAGCGACTTTCAGTTTCATGCATACATATGGATGGTTTGGCCATATATACATGTGTATTTTTACAGCTACTCCTACTGAAAATATGATTAACATTTCCTATGTCCAATCAATTTAGTGAATTCTTGAATATAATATCTCTGGTAATCCTGTCATCAACCCTGCATGACATTTATTCACATTATTTCACAAATGAAGAAGTTAAATGACTTACTCAGTGCCCATGGACAGAAAGTGATGAAACTAGGATCAGCCTTTTTTTACTCTTTCCCCTATATTTTATAAATTAAGTTAGGATATTCTACTTAATTAAAATTAACCACTTCTGGATCACCAATTTTCTAAGGATTTAGGAAAAAATGCTTAATAATGAAACCTGTGATAATCTGGCTCTTCTGAAGCTTAGTGTTGCATTTGAATTATATGTAGTTTATACTGCTGTAACCCTGTCAATATAGACAGTACAGAATACTTAACCAAATGTGCACAGGCCCAGGTCATTCCGTAATAATTTAATTGCATTTTTAGTTTTAAACAAAATCTAAATGCTTACTTTTTTATCATTTGTAGTAAAATTCAGGGAGTTTACTGAATCCAGTTTTTTTAAATGCTTCCATTACTCAAAGCTAGACAAATAAACATGTGAGAACCTTGAACATGAGGAACTTGGATTATTTTTCTTTATTCCCCTTGTGTCTATCACAGTCTTAGAATACAAAAAAATGCTTAAAAAAAAAGGTATTTTTTGAATGAGTGAACATGGAATCAGTAGAGTCCTAGTTGAAGTCTCACAAGAGTCTCTGAATGGACAAGCAACATTTATATGCAGAGGAAACTCTGTTCCCCCTAACATTTGAACATAATTAAAATTCATTGTAAAATTAAAACAAACATTTATGTAATGTGTTCTAACTGCTAGGCACTATTTTAAGCCCTTTGAATACACCTATTCAATTATTCCTCAAAATAATCTTATAAAATATGTATTTTAATTGTGTATATAATTTAATATATTCATTCAATACATATCTCTTCTTTCAGATGTTAAGCTGCTTTGAAGAAGAGATTAGATCTTATTTATCTTGTAATGTATTAAAAGATGCTTACTTCTTGGAAGAAAAGTTATGACCAACCTAGACAGCATGTTAAAAAGCAGAGACATCACTTTTTCAACAAAGGTCCGTCTAGTTAGTTGGACTGTGAAGAAAGCTGAGCACCGAAGAATTGATGCTTTTGAACTGTGGTGTTGGAGAAGACTCTTGAGAGTCCCTTGGACTGCAAGGAGATCCAATCAATCCATCCTAAAGATCAGTCCTGAGTGTTCATTGGAAGGACTGATGTTGAAGCTGAAACTCCTATGCTTTGGCCATCTGATGTGAAGAGCTGACTCATTTGAAAAGAGCCCAATGCTGGGAGGGATTGGGGGACAGGAGGAGAAAGGGACAACAGAGGATGAGATGGCATCACCGACTCAATGAGCATGAGTTTGGGTGGGCTCCAGGAGTTGGTGTTGGACAGGGAGGCCTGGCATGCTGCAGTTCATGGGGTTGCAAAGACTCGGACACTACTGAGTGATGAACTGAACTGAACTGAACTGATCTTGTAACTCAAGTCTCTACAATGCCGCTTGGCATTGAATCTATATTGAGTAAGGAAAGAAGTTTATGAGTAAATGGTTTGTCTCTGTGGGGCAGACACATCGTAAAGATGAGGTCACAGCCATCAGTGCCTTCTACACTATAGCTAGAAGGAGACTGTTCAAACTGCAGCTACCACTGAAACACTCATACTTATTTCTGCAATTCATTCAAGGACCAAGCCATACAAAATCACTCCTTCATGAACCAGAATGGCAAGCCTTTTGAATGTATACTGTATGCTCTCCGGGATCAAAGAGCATGTCTACCATTTAAGACATGCAGTTTGTACTTTCATAGGATAAGATTAGAACTGATATGTAGTTAATGTTAAGCCAATAAAGCAGATGTCAAATTGAAATCCTTAGGCAGGCCAGCGAGTCAGGAAGTTGGGAGATTAAGCAGATTTTTGGCACATGGCCTTAGTTTGGTTATGGGGAAGAGAGGTGAACACATGACAATGTTTGAGTCAAGAAATATTGAAGAGACGAAATATCTGGGACTGTTTGAAGTCAAAACTGAAGAAGTACAACTGAAAGATAAGATCATAAGATTAAACATTAGTCAAATTGGATAATTTAAATATTTAGATGAGGATTTGTGCCAGCATTTGTTGGTAGGAAGAGGCCAAGTGGATGCAGAGTTGTACCAACTGAAGAGCTACTGGGAAGATATGATACATGTCATGAGATGAGATGAGATGAATAGACAAGTGAAAGAAGAAAAGTCAGGATTTAGTGACTAAATGGAAATGAATGTTAAAAGGCAAATAGAGAATGAAGGATGATCCCAGTGAAATGCCAGGGATTTCAAATCTTCATGATAAGGATAACTGGAAAAAAATAGGGAACTTTAGGGAAAAAAAAAAAAAGCTAGTTTATAGGAATGATAATAAGCTCTTATATAATTATGTTGTGTGTGATATGGCTCATCCAAAAGCATACAAAGCAAGAGATCATAAGGCACAGAATTTTCCCCTGGTGTCCACAAGAGAAATGGAATATTATAATGTCATCTAAGAAAACAAACATCAAAGATTTTCTCAGTTGTCAGATGAATACTTTCAGGACAATAGATTTTTGAAGTGACCAGTTGATGGAATTAGTATTTTTGCTTTAAGGGAAATTGGTGGACTCTGTCGAACCTGAGCCCCCTATTCCTCTACCCTACCTCTGATTGAATACAAACATCCTAGAGTCAATGACTTTGTGTTCTTTTCCATTATATTTCTACACATAAAATGTTATTGTTTAGTCACTAAGTCATGTGATGGACAAGAAGGTCTGGCATGCTGTGATTCATGGGATCACAAAGAGTTGGACATGACTGAGCGACTGAACTGAACTGAACTGAACATGTCCAGCTATTTTGCAACTCAGTGGACTGTGGTCCACCAGGCTCCTCTGTCCGTGGTATTTCCCAGGCAAGAATATTGGAGTGGTAGCTATTTCCTTCTCCAGAAGAGTCTTTTTGACCTAGGGAATCAAACCCACATCTCTTGTTTTAGCAGGTGGATTCTTTACCACTGAGCCAGTATGGAAGCCCAACACACAGGACATCACCTACTATATAGCAGAACTTCAACAAATACATGTTAGATGCAAAGAAAAGGCAAAATGTGAAGGGATGGAGGGCAGGGATGAAGGGTGGAAGACAAAGAGGGAGAGGGAAAATAGTGCTGCAGATTTGCAGTAGATCATAAGATAGGCAAAACAAAAAATTGCTTCTCCAAAGTTTTGGTTTAAATATCACTTCATAAAAGTATCTCTGGCAACATCACACAAAACATAAAATAACACTGATTCCAAAACAGAAGCTCATTTGTTTTCCATGCTTTTTTCCCAGACTCACATCGCCCCAGAGGCCTGCTGCTGAGAACTGACAAGGTGAGAAATACTGTCAGGCACTTAAACCATTTAGAAGCACCTCAGTTATTTCCTCTTTCCTCATACAATGCATACATGCACAAATACTAATTCTGAACACATTTCACCCCTCAGCTATTTCATCGTACAATGGGGACAACTTAAGGGGACTTAAAGGTGAAAAATGAATTTTATACTATCATAAAAAGTTAAAGTCATCCCATCCATGGCTAAGGTGATACAATTGTAGGTAGTAAATATTCTTTTTATTAATCTGTTTAAATGATCTGGAGAGGAAACTGTCCCACAATAATCTTTCTTTTGTTCATTGGATTTTATGATTGCTTCTTTTAGCCACTAGTCATTAAAGTAAATACAGAATCTATCTCATCTTCCACCTCAAGGAAAGTTATGCAGTGTGAGGACAAAGGGTTATATAGAAAACAGAAATTCTAATTTCATCTAATGATATGTTTAAGACTCAGTTTCAGCTAATATCCTTTTGTTAAGTGGAGATTATGTTCACAAATTTTTAAAAACACTAAAATTTGCTGCAGTAAAGTCTTCTTTTACCAGAATTTAGTGACTCAGAACCTTCAATGTTACAGAAAACTTTCTTCACTTCCAATCTTCATGCTAAAGAAGCATAGAGAAACAAATAAATTACTCCAAATCTTTATGACCAGGGCTTGACCTAAGGGACTTGACCTGATAGCAAAGGGAATTTCAAGAATGCAACAAAAAGAGTTTATTTTTGTATATGTCATTAGACAATGTTCAATTTCATTCTTTCATAATTAGCTCTCCACTGTTGCCAGCACTGCTTAATGAAGAGACTGTCTTTTCTCCATTGTATAGTCTTGCCTCCTTTGTCAAAGATAAGGAGACTATAGGTGTGTGGGTTTATCTCTGGACTTTCTCTCCTGTTCCATTGATCTATATGTCTGGTTAATTTTGCAGCATACATGGACCTAGCAATTATCATACTAAGTGAAGCAAGCCAGACAGAGAAAGACAAATGTCATATGATATCATTTATATGTGGAATCTGAAAAAAAAAATTTACAAATGAACTTATTTACAAAACAGAAATAGGCTCACAATCATAGCAAACAAATCTATGGTTACCAAAGGAGAAGGGAGAAAGGGAAAATAAATTAGGTGCTTGGGATTAACATATACACACTGCCATACATAAAAAAGATAACCAATAAGGACCTACTGCTATATAGCACAGGGAATAATATTTAACATTTTGTAGAAACCTATAAGGGAAAAGAATCTGAAAAAGAACACTGTGAACTGAATCACTGTGCTGTACACCTGAAACAAATACATCATTGTAAATAATATAATAATGTACTTCAATTTTTAAAAAAGTAAGTGGCTTAAAGTGGTAAATATTTACTGATCAAAGTTAAAATTCTGGGACCAATTCACCAATTATTGTAAAATTAAGAAAACTACATTTAGAAATCACTTGTACTTAATATGCCTCATTTAAAAAGTTTTTTTTTTTTTTTTAAAGAACACAGCAAAGAGAGGCTCTAAGATAAAAACTATTCCTCCAGCATAGGGAAACAATGTAACTAGACTAGAAAATTGAGAGCTTGTTTCAGAGGGAAAAATAAACTGGAACTAATCAAGGATTGAAAGTGTTTGATTTTGTGAAAAATTATACCAAGAAACTCTTGAAAGGTGTGAGAAGAATTAGTGATAGGCATAAAGAAAACCATGCAAATGAATGGGGCTTCCCTAATAGCTCAGTTGGTGAAGAATCTGCCTGCAAAGCAGGAGACCCCAGTTGAATTCCTAGGTCGGGAAAATCTGCTGGAGAAGGGATAGACTATCCATTCCAGTAATCTTGGGCTTCCCTTGTGGCTCAGCTGGTAAAGAATCCGCTTCCAATGTGGGAGACCTGGGTTCAATCCCTGAGTTGGGAGATCCCCTAGAGAAGGGAAAGGCTACCCACTCCAGTATTCTGGCCTGGAGAATTCTGTGTCCATGGGGTCACAAAGAGTTGGACATGACTGCAACTTTCACTTTCGTGCAAATGAATAAGGAAGAAAAGTATTATTACCTTCAGGGAAAGGGAACATAACCATAGTGCACTATGACACTCAAATGAGAGTTGCATTTATATAAGCATTGTATAAAGACTTAATAACTGATAACTAATATAACCAATAATTGTAACAATACAATATTAGAAAGCAAATTTTTATCATCCCTAACAGAAAATCCATAGATAATGTGGAAAACTAATGAATTAAAATACCCATAGGTGCCAAATCCTGATGCTAGCATAAGGGAAAGTATTCTTACATGAAAAAAGTAAATAAAAAGAGAATGCATATGGGAGATAAGTGTGAGCAGAATAATGGTGGTGGGAAGTGCAGATCACAACAGGGAATTATGGGAAATGAGGCAGTCGTTCTGTGGACTGTTTTGTATGCCAGAATAAGGATTTCGAATATTTCCCTTTTGGCCCTAGAAAACCACTGAAGGCTTGAATAGACGAGTATTAAAATGAAACTGATTTTTTCAGAATCTGAATCTGACCTCAGTATGTTAAATGATTTGGAAAGGAGAAAAACCTGTTGATGAATCAGTGCAGTTCAGTTCAGTCACTCAGTCGTGTCCAGCTGTTTGCGACCCCATGGACTGTAGAATGCCAGGCTTCCCTGTCCAATACTGAAGTGGGTAAACTATCCCTTTCCCTGAAAAATCAGTTAAAATTTGACAAATCAGTTTGAAGCTATGGAAATACTTCAAGTAGTTGATTGCCAACATAGGCCTGCCCCCTCATGAATTTATAGAAAATTGAGATTGAAATATTATAACTTGGCAAAAAATATAAATTAATCAATAGTGGAGAGTTTCTTAGGAATATTTGATATACTGCAATAGAGCACCAGTTAGTAAGTGATATGCTGTTAACTGAACGGTTTAGCTTACTTAGCTCTCTGACCATCAGTTAATATCACCCCGTTCAAAAAAGAATTATGTTTTATAGACCTTGCATCTTAAATAAGAAAAGGTTATAATGATTGCTGTTGTTATCTTTATAGTAAAGAATTTATGGCATTTATTACCCACCGGGCAGTATTCTCAGCTTTTTATATAAAGAGATTAATTTTTTACTAACACTATGTAGGTAGTACTATTATTCTTATGCTTCAGGAAGATAAGACACAAAAAAGTTAACTAATTTGCCCAAGGTACAATAGCCAGTAAGTGTTGAAGGTGAGATTTGAATTCAGGCAGGCTATTGCCAGGGGCAACATGATCACTATGTTAGGTCGCCTCATTCAAATAAAAGAAAATAAAAGGTAAAAAGACTACTCTTATAAAGGGATTGAAAAATTTAAAAAGGACTTTTCTTACCTTTCCTTTCAGTTAATCAATGTATTTCTATACAAAAGAAACAAATATGTGGGGACTCACATCCAGTTGAGCCTTATTTTCCCTCATCTCTAAAATGCCAAAAGTAATAACCGTGTCACTGAGGGGTTATTGTTAGTGTTATGGTAGATGGAGGGAAACAATAGCCCTAGTTCTTTGCATATTTTTATATCATGGCTTCCTGTGCTGACCCTGGCTGGTTCATGTTGTACAAATAGAATTATGCCCTTCCTGGAAACATTCATATGTACCTGGAAACATTCCAGTATCTCAGAATGTGACTGTATTTGGAGATAGGGCCCTCTTTAAAGGTAATTAAGTTAAATGAAGATCCCCTGGAGGAGGAAGGAGCAGTACACTCCAGTATGCTTGCAGTACACTCCAGTAAAATCACTGGACAGAGGAGCCTGGTGGACTGCAGTCCATGGGATCGTAAAGAGTCCAACATGACTGAAGTGACTGAGCACACATACTAGTTAAATGAGGCTGTTACGGTGGGCCTTATCTTATGTAACTGGTATTCTTATGAGAAGAAATTCGGACACACAGACACTAGAGATGCAAGTGCAGAGAGGAAAGACCATGCAAGGACATGCCAAGAGCACAGCTGTCTGCAAGCTAATGAGAGAGACTACAGGAGAAGTCAAAACCGCCAACACCTTGACCTTGGATTTCTGGTTTCCAGAACTGGAGAAAATTCATTTCTGAGTTTTTAGGCACTGAGTCAGTGGTATTTTGTGATAGAAGCCCTAGCAAGTGACAAGCACAGCGTGTCACTTGCTTTGACATAAAGTTTATTAGTNTTTTTTTTTTTTTTTAAAGAACACAGCAAAGAGAGGCTCTAAGATAAAAACTATTCCTCCAGCATAGGGAAACAATGTAACTAGACTAGAAAATTGAGAGCTTGTTTCAGAGGGAAAAATAAACTGGAACTAATCAAGGATTGAAAGTGTTTGATTTTGTGAAAAATTATACCAAGAAACTCTTGAAAGGTGTGAGAAGAATTAGTGATAGGCATAAAGAAAACCATGCAAATGAATGGGGCTTCCCTAATAGCTCAGTTGGTGAAGAATCTGCCTGCAAAGCAGGAGACCCCAGTTGAATTCCTAGGTCGGGAAAATCTGCTGGAGAAGGGATAGACTATCCATTCCAGTAATCTTGGGCTTCCCTTGTGGCTCAGCTGGTAAAGAATCCGCTTCCAATGTGGGAGACCTGGGTTCAATCCCTGAGTTGGGAGATCCCCTAGAGAAGGGAAAGGCTACCCACTCCAGTATTCTGGCCTGGAGAATTCTGTGTCCATGGGGTCACAAAGAGTTGGACATGACTGCAACTTTCACTTTCGTGCAAATGAATAAGGAAGAAAAGTATTATTACCTTCAGGGAAAGGGAACATAACCATAGTGCACTATGACACTCAAATGAGAGTTGCATTTATATAAGCATTGTATAAAGACTTAATAACTGATAACTAATATAACCAATAATTGTAACAATACAATATTAGAAAGCAAATTTTTATCATCCCTAACAGAAAATCCATAGATAATGTGGAAAACTAATGAATTAAAATACCCATAGGTGCCAAATCCTGATGCTAGCATAAGGGAAAGTATTCTTACATGAAAAAAGTAAATAAAAAGAGAATGCATATGGGAGATAAGTGTGAGCAGAATAATGGTGGTGGGAAGTGCAGATCACAACAGGGAATTATGGGAAATGAGGCAGTCGTTCTGTGGACTGTTTTGTATGCCAGAATAAGGATTTCGAATATTTCCCTTTTGGCCCTAGAAAACCACTGAAGGCTTGAATAGACGAGTATTAAAATGAAACTGATTTTTTCAGAATCTGAATCTGACCTCAGTATGTTAAATGATTTGGAAAGGAGAAAAACCTGTTGATGAATCAGTGCAGTTCAGTTCAGTCACTCAGTCGTGTCCAGCTGTTTGCGACCCCATGGACTGTAGAATGCCAGGCTTCCCTGTCCAATACTGAAGTGGGTAAACTATCCCTTTCCCTGAAAAATCAGTTAAAATTTGACAAATCAGTTTGAAGCTATGGAAATACTTCAAGTAGTTGATTGCCAACATAGGCCTGCCCCCTCATGAATTTATAGAAAATTGAGATTGAAATATTATAACTTGGCAAAAAATATAAATTAATCAATAGTGGAGAGTTTCTTAGGAATATTTGATATACTGCAATAGAGCACCAGTTAGTAAGTGATATGCTGTTAACTGAACGGTTTAGCTTACTTAGCTCTCTGACCATCAGTTAATATCACCCCGTTCAAAAAAGAATTATGTTTTATAGACCTTGCATCTTAAATAAGAAAAGGTTATAATGATTGCTGTTGTTATCTTTATAGTAAAGAATTTATGGCATTTATTACCCACCGGGCAGTATTCTCAGCTTTTTATATAAAGAGATTAATTTTTTACTAACACTATGTAGGTAGTACTATTATTCTTATGCTTCAGGAAGATAAGACACAAAAAAGTTAACTAATTTGCCCAAGGTACAATAGCCAGTAAGTGTTGAAGGTGAGATTTGAATTCAGGCAGGCTATTGCCAGGGGCAACATGATCACTATGTTAGGTCGCCTCATTCAAATAAAAGAAAATAAAAGGTAAAAAGACTACTCTTATAAAGGGATTGAAAAATTTAAAAAGGACTTTTCTTACCTTTCCTTTCAGTTAATCAATGTATTTCTATACAAAAGAAACAAATATGTGGGGACTCACATCCAGTTGAGCCTTATTTTCCCTCATCTCTAAAATGCCAAAAGTAATAACCGTGTCACTGAGGGGTTATTGTTAGTGTTATGGTAGATGGAGGGAAACAATAGCCCTAGTTCTTTGCATATTTTTATATCATGGCTTCCTGTGCTGACCCTGGCTGGTTCATGTTGTACAAATAGAATTATGCCCTTCCTGGAAACATTCATATGTACCTGGAAACATTCCAGTATCTCAGAATGTGACTGTATTTGGAGATAGGGCCCTCTTTAAAGGTAATTAAGTTAAATGAAGATCCCCTGGAGGAGGAAGGAGCAGTACACTCCAGTATGCTTGCAGTACACTCCAGTAAAATCACTGGACAGAGGAGCCTGGTGGACTGCAGTCCATGGGATCGTAAAGAGTCCAACATGACTGAAGTGACTGAGCACACATACTAGTTAAATGAGGCTGTTACGGTGGGCCTTATCTTATGTAACTGGTATTCTTATGAGAAGAAATTCGGACACACAGACACTAGAGATGCAAGTGCAGAGAGGAAAGACCATGCAAGGACATGCCAAGAGCACAGCTGTCTGCAAGCTAATGAGAGAGACTACAGGAGAAGTCAAAACCGCCAACACCTTGACCTTGGATTTCTGGTTTCCAGAACTGGAGAAAATTCATTTCTGAGTTTTTAGGCACTGAGTCAGTGGTATTTTGTGATAGAAGCCCTAGCAAGTGACAAGCACAGCGTGTCACTTGCTTTGACATAAAGTTTATTAGTGCGTGTAACACAAACAGAAACTGGAAAAACACACGCATCTTTCTACTTACTCTCACTCCTGTTATTTGCCATTGTCCTAAGAACATGCTCAGTACCTTCTAGAAGAATAAAAAACAAATGGAACAAAGCTGATTAATCTTAGGTAAATCGATCCTAAGTCATCCAATAACCAGTCAAGTCCCAGATGGATGACCAAGGTCAGTCAATACCACACTATGCTGAGTCCGGCCAAAAGTACCAATAGACCTAGGATCTAAATATTTGATTGTTGTTTAAAACTACTGCTTTAGGAGAGCATGTAATGCAGCATTATTACAAGAACAGATACTGATGCAAGCCTCAAATAGACAGTCACATGGTACACAGTAGCAGCTCATTTAATTTAAATCCAGCTTTTACATGACTATATTTATTTATTTAACTATCTGCACCAAGTCCAAGCTGTGGCACGTGGAATCTTTGGTGGCAATATGTGAACACTTAGTTGCAGCATATGGGATTTAGTTCCCCAACCACAGATCAAACCTGGTCACGATGGATTGGGACAGTGGAGTCTTAAGCACTGTCTTAACCACTGGGGCCACCAGAGAACATCCTCATGACTATATTTTAAAGGAGGCTGAAGTGAACAAATAAATCCTATGCCAATTAACTCATATCATATGTGTAGATAAAGCTCTAGTAATTAGAAAAAGTGATCAACTAAAACATTCATTTCAAATGTAAGGGAACTGGTGAGACTATTTTATTCTTCTAAAGGATGTACACGTCCATTACAAATTATTTTAAATGTTAACAGACTTCATTTCCCTTATGTCATTAGGAAAGAAATTTGCAATTACCTGTATGTTCATTAAATAAATCAATCCTCTAAGTCTTTCAAATTAATTATCATTAGTAAGAGATGATTGCTGTGGTCACAGTAAATAAAGCTATTAACAACTGCTAGCCATGCTTCTCTCAAAGCAAGGTTTTGTTTCCATTGTTTAAAAAGAAAGGCTCATAAGTTTGATTTAGGAAGAAATTAAAAATGATTATTCAAATCAAGTCTTCCCCCAAAGAACATAATGTTTGAAACCCCTACAGCATGCCCCCCCCTTTTTTTTTCCAACTGCTTCAAGCCAGGTCCAAATATGAGATAGAAACTATAACAGGATGCAAAGAATTTTAATATAAAAATCATTGAACAATGATAAAAGAGATACTATAAGATCTAAAGAAATGCCACAAGATACTCCAGGACTGATAGAAAATTCACTAGGAAGGTCAAACCTGGACGGATGTACCTCCCAAGGAGAAGATTCAGATTTTGTTGGAGTGTAGTTGTCCACTGGGTGAAAGAAAAGTTTTTGCATCCCTTAAACCAAATCTGGTCCACAGTAACTACTCAAATAGAAAGTAACTTTCCAGGGCACAGAAGATGCCCCTCTGAGCGGGTGGTATGGAGCACATGGTATCGTGTTTGGAGAGCCACAGAAAGGTTATCACCAGGCGGCATCAGTGCTACAATGTTAGAGGAACCGTGTCTTCCTGCTGCAAGGCTAGACCTGGGTACCATCACAAATCTTCACACTCACACAGCTGACTGACCATGCAGCCTCTGGATCCAGGGAGTGATGCCCCATCATCTTTCAATATCACTGTAGTGCCCTCTATGGAGGAAGGTGGCATCATGCTCACTGTAAAGATTTGGTATAAGGAATTCCACCCATTATCCTGGAGCTAGTTTCAGAGTAAGAAGGATGAATGTGAAGATGAGAAGCAGTAAATAGATAATTGGCATACTGGCCAAAGCTTAAACACTCACTGTTGAAGGATTCAACACTTTCCAAGCAAGAAAATTGTCTTGATAGTAACTGTAGTTTTTATCTGACTGGATTTTAGATTTTTTAACCTACAAAAAGATATTTACCAGTCTAACGAACTGATCATTTCCTTCTGTATATGTATTTTTAAGTGTATTTATTTATGGCTGTATTGGGTCATCACTGTGCTCAGGCTTTCTCTAGTTTTGTCGAGTGGGGGCCTGTCTCTAGTTGCAGTGTGTGGGCTTCTCACTGTGGTGGCTCCTCTTGTTGCAGGCAATGGGCACTAGGTGCCTGGGCTTTAGTAGTTACCGTGCTCAGGCTTCAGTAGCCGCAGCTCTCAGACTCTGCAGCACAGACTCAGTAATAGTGGTGCACGTGCCTAGTTGCTCCGTGGCATGTGGGATCCTCCTAGAACAGGGATCAAACCCATGTTCCCTGCAATGGCAGGCTGACTCCCAACCACTGACCGCCGGGGAAGCCCTTCTTTCTGTATATTTTATGATGTTTCCAAGCAAAAACACATACTCTAACTTAAGTGAACAATTCCCTGTTGAATGATTTTCATTTAATAGTTAAAACTTCCAATCAGTGAAGTTTCACTTCACTTCAGTTCATTCACTCAGTCCTTTCTGACTCTTTGCGAACTCATGAATGGCAGCATGCCAGGCCTCTCCGTCCATCACCAACTCCCAGAGTTCATTCAAATTCATGTGCATCAGGTTGGTGATGCCATCCAGCCATTTCATCCTCTGTTGTCCCTTTCTCCTCCTTCCCCCAATCTCTCCAAGCATCAGGGTCTCTTCCAAGGAGTCAACACTTCACATGAGGTGGCAAAATATTGGAGTTTCAGCCTCAGCATCAGTCTTTCCAATGAACACCCAGGACTGATCTCCTTTAGAATGGACTGCTTGGCTCTCCGTGCAGTCCAAGGGACTCTCAAGAGTCTTCTCCAACACCACAGTTCAAAGGCATCAATTCTTCGGTGCTTTCTTCACAGTCCAACTCTCACATCCATACATGACTACTGGAAATACCATAGCCTTGACTAGACGGAATTTTGTTGGCAAAGTAATGTCTCTGCTTTTTAATATGCTATCTAGGTTGGTCATAACTTTCCTTCCAAGGAGTAAGCGTCTTTTAATTTCA
>SJYV01043096.1:0-27687 GCA_006410875.1 Neotragus pygmaeus | reverse complement strand
TGGTTCCTCTGCCTTTCCTAAAACCAGCTTGGACATCTGGAATTTCTTGGTTCTCATATTGCTGAAGCCTGGCTTGGAGAATTTTGAGCATTACTTTACTAGCATGTGAGATGAGTGCTATTGTGCAGTAGTTTGCGCATTCTTTGGCATTGCCTTTCTTTGGGATTGGAATGAAAATTGACCTTTTCCAGTCTGTGGCCACTGCTGAGTTTTCCAAATGTGCTGGCATATTGAGTGCAGAACTTTCACAGCATCATCTTTCAGGATTTGAAATAGCTCAACTGGAATTCCATCACTTCCACTAGCTTTGTTTGTAGTGATGCTTTCTAAGGCCCACTCAACTTCACATTCCAGGATGTCTGGCTCTAGGTGAGTGATCACACCATCGTGATTATCTGGGTCGTGAAGATTTTTTTTGTCCAGTTCTGTGTATACTTGCCACCTCTTCTTAATATCTTCTGCTTCTGTTAGGTCCCTACCATTTCTGTCCTTTTTCAGCCCACCTTTGCATGAAATGTTCCCTTGGTATCTCTAATTTTCTTGAAGAGATCTCTAGTCTTTCCCAGTCTGTTCTTTTCCTCTACTTCTTTGCATTGATCTCTGAGGAAGGCTTTCTTTTCTCTCCTTGCTATTCCTTGGAACTCTGCATTCAGATGCTTATATCTGTCCTTTTCTCCTTTGCTTTTCATTTCTCTTCTTTTCACAGCTATTTGTATGGCCTCCTCAGATAACCATTTTGCTTTTTTGGATTTATTTTCCATTGGGATGGTCTTGATCCCTGTCTCCTATACAATGTCACAAACCTCATTCCATAGTTCATCAGGCACTCTATCAGATCTAGTCCTTTAAACCTATTTCTCACTTCCACTGTACAATCATAAGGGACTTGATTTAGGTCATACCTGAATATTCTAACGGTTTTCCCTACTTTCTTCAATTTTAGTCTGAATTTGGCAGTAAGGATTTCATGATCTGAGCCACAGTCAGCTTCTGGTGTTGTTTTTGCTGACTATATAGAAGTTCTCCTTCTTTAGCTGCAAAGAATACAACCAATCTGATTTCAGTGTTGACCATCTGGTGATGTCCATGTGTAGAGTCTTCTCTTGTGTTGTTGGAAGAGGATGTTTGCTATGACCTGTGCATTCTCTTGGCAAAACTCTATTAGCATTTGCCCTTCCTCATTCCATACTTCAAGGCCAAATTTGGCTGTTACTCCAGGTGTTTCTTGACTTTCTACTTTTGCATTCCAGTCCCCTTCAGGACATCTTTTTTGGGGTGTTAGTTTTAAAAGGTCTTGTAGATCTTCATAGAACCTTTCAACTTCAGTTTCTTCAGCATTACTGGTTGGGGCATAGGCTTGGATCACAGTGTTATAGTATAGTTTGCCTCGGAAAGAAACAGAGTTCATTCTGTCATTTTTGATATTGCATCCAAGTACTGCATCTTGGACTCTTTTGTTGACCATAATGGCTACTCCATTTCTTCTAAGGAATTCCTGCCCACAGTAGCAGTAAATTATAGCATATGGTTATAACAGAAATGAAGAGATAAAAGAAAGATATGCAATGACCTTTTGAGTGTGCTAAAACATAATAAATAAATCTAAATATTCAAAGAATTAATTTAAAATACTTCTAACATGTAGTCATAAAAGACCTTCTTTAGAACTATAAATGTAATATTCTCAAGAACTCATTCAAGTTCACTTAATATTCAGTATTCAACTGAACTCTTTATTCTCCAAGTCCATAAGTGCCTTCATATCAGGGAGAAAATAGGATTTCTCTGTATTAGGTTGCTGTGGCTGCCATAACAAAGTACCACAACCTCAGTGCTTAAACAACAGAAATTTGTGGTCTCACAGTCATGAAGACTTCATGATAAAGGGGTCAGGAAGGTAAGTTTCTTTTCAGGGCTGCAAGGAAAAATCTGTTTCATGCCTCTATCCTAACTTCTGGTGTTTTGCTGACAATCTTTGACATTCTTTCACTGATACATGCATCACTACATCCCTGCCTTCATCTTCATTTGGCATTCTCTCTGTGTGTGCATCTATCTCTGTGTCAAAATTGCCCTTTTCTAGAAGGACATAGTCACATTGGATTAGAGCCTCTGTAATGACTGCATCCTCACTGATCATCTGCAAAGACCTTATTTCCAAAAAAGGTTACATTCCCATGCAGTGAGGGTTAGGATTCCAACATCTTTGAGGGGTTACGCAATTCAATCCACAACATTTTCCTCACACCTCAAAGCCAGAAATTTTTACAGATCCCAGTTTCCTTGTGCCAGGGGCTTCCATCATATATTTTAAGCCTCTCAGGCAACGTTCTCTCATAGAATTCCCATTTGACTGACCCAGCAGTCGCAATTATTAGTTAGTGAATAGACTCATGTTTAAGAAAATCAAGTTAAACTCACCGACAAATTATAGTAAAAAGCCACTTATTATATATTTTCCAGAAGAACACACTTGACCATCCAACCAGCAAAATTTTCTGCTTGATAACAACCAAAGAGCAACCAAAGTTAGAGATGAGGAAAACACTTTCAACAAATGTTTATGGCAAGAAAATTAGGCAGAGCTCTTGATTTCAACCAACAGAAATCAAATTTACACTGATCTATGTGGAGAAATGACAGGAGTGATGATACTTATTGGTTTGCATAAGTAAAAGACCCAGAATTTGAGAAGAGCTGGATCCGGGTTTTGAGCAGCTCCAGTTATGACTCTCCTCCATCACTTTTTCCTTGCAATTTCTATGATGTATTCTAAGGTTTCTCAGTATCAGCATTATTGACACTTTGAGGTCAGTGTGGAGAGTTGTCCTTTGTAGGATGCTTAGCAGCATCCATGACCTCTACCTACTAGATACCAGCAGCACTTAGTTCCAAACTGTGACAATAAAAATGTCTTCAGATACTGCCACTTGTACCCTGAAAGGCAAATTTTATCTTTTTTCAAATGATGACCTCAAGAATCATTTAAATGATAGTACATGTATTGATTTAGCAATTCCTATGTAAACAGAAAGGCTTCTTTTCCAATAATCTAATAATAGTCCTACACCTGATGCTTATGATCTTGTGCTTTTCTGAAAAAAAATGTATTATAATTAAAATATTTTACACTTATAATGTTTATAGACATCCGTATAGGACAGGGACTTAGGATGCTCTAATATTCCAAAGACTATAAACCTATTGTCTATTCTGAATGACACTTTATGTTAGTTTACATAGCAGCTTCTATCAATTTATATGAAAGAGTTTCTCTTATACTAGTTGCAGAGTAAGTCCCCTACATATGAATGAGTTCCATTCTGAGAATGCATTTGTTAAGTCCAGTTCAATGAGTTCAGTTGCTCAGTTTTGTCCAACTCGTTGCAACCCCATGTACTACAGCATGCCAAGCTTCCCTGTCCATCATCCACTCTTGGAGCTTACTCAAACTCATGTTCATGGAGTCGGTGATGCCATCTAATCATCTCATCCTCTGTCGTCCCCTTCTCCTGCTTTCAATTTTTCCCAGCATCAGGGTCTTTTCCAGTGAGTCAGTTCTTAACATCAGGTGGCCAAATTATTGGAGTTTCAGCTTCAGCATAGTCCTTACAATGAATATTCAGGGTTGATTTAAATTAAATTTGTTCATTAAGTCCAATTTGTTTGTGAATCCAACAAAATTAAACTAGGTACACAATTAACACAATCACTTATACAGTTCTATCCTACAATAGGTTAATAATATTCTTCACACAAATAATACATAAAAACAAGCAAAAACTAGAGAAAATATTTTTAATCATACAGTACTGTACCTTGAAAACTACCATAGTATAGCACAACAGTGGCACACAGGAGCACATTCCTATCCTTGAAAGTTTGCAACTTGAAGGTTCATATGCAGGGGCTTAGTATACTTATTTTTCCACTTAGAATTTTGACTTTGCCTAAATTCCCAGTGTCTATAGTATTTGGGGAATGAAGTGGTCGTTGTTACTTGGATTTCTTTCTCTTTATTATTAGATATACTGTATAAATGTATAAATCTACCTTCCCAGGTAACTCAGTGGTAAAGAATCTGCCAGTCAATGCAAGAGACAAGGGTTTGATCCTTGGGTTGGGAAGATTCCCCTGGAGAAGGGATAGGCAACCCACTCCAGTATTCATGGGCTTCCCTGGTGGCTGAGATAATAAAGAATCTGCCTGCAGTGCGGGAGAGCTGGGTTCAGTCCCTGGGTTGGGAAGATCCCCTGGAGGAGAGCATGGCAACCTACTCCAGTGTTCTTGCCTAGAGAATCCCCCTGGACAGAGGAGTCTGGTGTGCCACAGTCCATGGGATCACAAAGAGTCGGACACGACAGAAACTAAGCACAGCACACATAATGTATAAACACAGAAAACAGCACAGATCCTCTTGGGCCTCAAAAACAGCAGGGAAGGAAGAGGTCCCATGAAACTTTTTTTTTAAGTACAAGAAACATTAGTGTCCGGACCAAAGGTGTAGAAGGCAGGCCAGGGCCAGCAGAACTGAACTAAAGGCTTCTTCCCTCTCCTCAAAGCCAGGAAAACCTCAGGAAGCTCTCTTGCAGCAGCTAGTCCACCCAGGCAGAGTGCCACCCAAGGGAAAATTCTACGCTGGAGAGCCTTCCCCTTTTGCAGAAAAGAGTAGCACACAGGATACCTAAAAGCTTTCTCCTTCCATCCTTGTTCCCTTTGTGGTTGCAACTGAAGAAAAGGAAAGTTATGTCCTATGCCCTCTGACCCCTCCCAGCTGCCCTGGGTCCAGACACCCCACTACCTGGCATTTACCCTAGCCTGTCCCTGGCTAGACCCATCAGGTACCCAGAGTTTGCTGAGAAGGGAAAAGAAGGGGAAGGTTGGGTCAGTAAGTCATGTCCAACTCTTTGCAACCCCATGGACTGCAGCACGTCAGGCTTCTCTATCCTTCACCAACTCCCAAAGCTTGTCTACTGAGACAGTGAATCGGTCTAACCATCTCATCCTCTGTCATTCCCTTCTCTTCCTGTCTTCAGTATTTTCCAGCATCAAGTTATTTTCCAGTGAGTCAGCTCTTTTCATCAGGTGGCCAAATTTTTGGTGCTCCAAACATACAATTTTGCTCATTTCACATGATAGCAAGTCAATGCTCAAAATTCTTCAAACTAGGCTTCAGCAATATGTGAACTGAGAAATTCCAGATGTAAAAGCTGTATCTGAAAAAAGCAGAGGAACCAGAAATCAAATTGTCAACATCTGTTGGATCATAGAGAAAGTTATGGAATTCCAGAAAAATATTTACTTCTCTTTAATTGACTAAATCAAAACCTTTGACTGTGTGGATCACAACAAACTGGAAAATTTTGAAAAAGATGGGAATACCAGACCACCCGACCTATCTTCTGAAAAACCTGTATGTAGGTCAAGAAGCAACAGTTAGAACTGGACATGGAACAGTAGACTGTTTCAAAACTTGGAAAGGAGTACAATAAGGCGATATACTGTCACCTTGTTTATTTAACTTCTATGCAGAGTACATCATGAGAAATGCCATGTAGGATTAATCACAAACTGGAATCAAAGTTGAAAGGGGAAATATCAACAACCTCAGACATGCAGACGATACCACTATATTGGCAGAAGTGAAGAGGAACTAAAGAGCCTCTTGATGAGAGTGAAAAACCCGACTTAAAACTCAACATTCAAAAAACGAAGATCACAGCATCTGGTCCCACCACCTCATAGCAAATAGATGGGGAAAAAGTGGAAACAGTGACATATTTTATTTTCTTGGGCTCCAAAATCATGGCTGTGTGGTGGCGGTAACCTTGAAATTAAGGTATTTGCTCCTTGGAAGGAAAGCTAAGACAAACCTAGTTCAGTTCAGTCACTCAGACCTGTCCAACTCTTTTCGACCCCATGGACTGCAGCACGCTAAGCTTCCCTGTCCACCACCAACTCCCAGAGCTTACTCAAACTCATGTCCATTGAGTTGGTGATGCCATCCAACCATCTCATCCNAGTCACTCAGACCTGTCCAACTCTTTTCGACCCCATGGACTGCAGCACGCTAAGCTTCCCTGTCCACCACCAACTCCCAGAGCTTACTCAAACTCATGTCCATTGAGTTGGTGATGCCATCCAACCATCTCATCCTCTGTTGTCCCCTTCTCCTCCTGTTTTCAATCTTTCCCATCATCAGGGTTTTTTCAAATGAGTCAGCTCTTCGCATCAGGTGGCAAAACTATTGGAGTTTCAGCTTCAACATCAATCTTTCCAAGGAATATTCAGGACTGATTTCCTTCAGGAGGGACTGGTTGGATCTTCTTGCAGTCCAAGGGACTCTCAAGAGTTTTCTCCAACACCACAGTACAAAAGCATCAATTCTTCTGTGCTCAGCTTTCTTTATGGTCCAACTCTCACATATCATACAGAACTACTGGAAAAACCATAGCTTTGGCTAGACAGACTTTAGTCAGACAAACCTAGACAGTGTATTAAAAAGCAGAAACATCACTTTGCTGACAAAGGTCAGTAAAATCAAATCTATGGCTGTTCCAGTGGTTAGGTATCGATGTGAGAGTTGGACCATAAAGAAGGCTAAATGCTGAGACTGATGCTTTCAAACTGTGGATCTGGAGAAGACTTTTGAGGGCCTCTTGGACTGCAAGGAGATCAAACCAGTCAATCCTAAAGGGGCCTGGGGAGTTATCTACTTACATTTTCAACCTACAGTATCAGCAATTTGGTATGGTTAACACTAATACAAATTAGCATATCCATTTGACTGTTCTGGCAAATATCAAAATAATAATGTTTTAATTAAGAGAATCAGGTATATTTTTCTCACAAAAATACCTAAACTGATGAACAGTCCAGGGCACAGAGAAGCTCCACTTTATGTGGTCAATCAGAGACCCTGGTTCTAATGATGCTTCTCTGTCATTTCCCATCTCCACAGCTCAAAGCTAACTCACTGTCACCACATCTGCACTCTAGCCTGTGGGAAGTGGAAAGAGGAAGTGGAGGTTTAGCAGCTTTATTTTGAGGACATGACCCAGAAGTTTTTCACATCAGTTCTACCCCGTGCACTGACCCAGTGAAGTCACGTGCAACACAGGGCTGTATGTAATGCTGAAAACGGTCAACTCTAACTTGAGTCTGAGTGAACTCTGGGAGTTGGTGATGGACAGGGAGGCCTGGCATGCTACAATTCATGGGGTTGCAAAGAGTCNCAGTGAAGTCACGTGCAACACAGGGCTGTATGTAATGCTGAAAACGGTCAACTCTAACTTGAGTCTGAGTGAACTCTGGGAGTTGGTGATGGACAGGGAGGCCTGGCATGCTACAATTCATGGGGTTGCAAAGAGTCAGACACGACTGAGTGACTGAACTGAACGGAACTGAACTTGAGTATACAGCAGGAAAAACACTGAGAGTTCTAGTAGTAAAAGGAGGAATGGAAAATCGACAATTAAAGCTTCTATTATGACCTAATATTAGCTAAACAGAAATTGGGGGTACAAGTGGAGTAAGTCGATATAGAAATCAGAAGAAAGAAGAAAGGGGAAATAAAATATTTTAAGAGCATATAGGCACACTTCAGAGATATTGTTGGTTCAATCCCAGATCACTACAATAAAGTGAGAATCACAAGAAAGCAAGTCATAGGGAGTTGGAGGGTTCCCAATGCATAACCGAGTTATGTTTATACTACCTACAGGTATTGGGTAGTATATTATTAAGTATGCAATAGCATTCTGTTGAAACAATGTATATACCTTAATTAAAATATACTTTACTGCTAAAAATGCTAACAATTATCTAAGCCTTCAGTGAGTTGTAATATTTTGACTGGTGGACAGTATTGCCTCAGTGTTGATGGCTACTGATTGATCAAGGTGGTGGTTGCTAAAAGTTAGACTACAAACATCTCATTTTTTAGGTTTTTCATGAGATTGCAAGAATTCAGTCACACAGCCTAAACTTCTAGTTCTAATTCTCTTGCTATTTCCACCACACCTCCCACCACTGAAGCCTTGAACCCTTCAAAGTCATCTATGAAGGCTGGAATCAACTTTTTCCAAAATCCTGTTAATGTTGATATTTTGACTTATTCTTCTGAATCAGAAATGTGCTTAGGATGGTGAATCCTTTCCAGAAAGTTTTCACTTTACTTTGCCCACATATAGCATTACTCCTTGATCCATGGATTATAGAATGGATGTTGTGTTAGCAGACATGAAAACAACATGAATCTCATTATACATCTCCATAAGCACTCTTGGGTGACTGGGTACATTGTAAATGAGCAGCAGTATTTTTGAAGGAATCTCTTTTTCTGAGCACTAAATTTCAACACTGGGCTGTAAATATTCAGTGAACCATGTTGCAAGCAGATGTGCTGCCATCCAGGCTTTGTTGTTCTTTTACAGAGCAAGGGCAGAGTAGATTTAGCATAGTTCTTAAAGCCCCTAGGATTTTCAGAATAGTTAATGAGCATTGGCTTAAACTGAAAGTCAACAGCTGCCTTGTTCCATAACAAGAGAGTCAGTCTGCCTGTTGAATATTTGAAGCAAAACACTGACTTCTTTGTAGCTGTGAAAGTCCTAGATGGCACCTTCTTTCACTATAAGACAATCGTGTCCACACTGAAAATCTTCTGTTTAATGAAGCTACCTTCACTAATTTTTCTCAGCTAGATCTTCTGGATACTTATTGAAGCTTCGACATCAGACATATTTCTTCACCTTGCACTTTTATGCAATGGAGATGGCTTCTTTCCTTAAACTTCATGAACTCTATCTTCTAGCTTCAAACTTTTCTTCTGCAGCTTCCTCAGGACTCTCAACCTTCATAAAATTGAAGGGACTTGTCTTGGACTAAGCTTTGGCTGAAGGGAATGTTCCGGCTGATTTGATCTGTCTAGACTGCTAAAACGTTCTCCATGTTAGCAATAAGACTTTCACTTCCTTATCATTCACTGGAGTAGCACTTTTAATTTCCTTTAAGAGCTTTTCCTTTCACAACTTGGCTAACCATTTGGTGCAAGAGACCCAGTTTTCAGCCTGTCTCAGCTTTCGACATGTCTTCCTCATTAAGCTTAATCATTTCCACGTTCAGTCACAAGCGATCATGTATGACTCTTCCTTTCATCTAAACACTTAGAGGTCCTTGTGGGGTTATTAGTTGACCTGATTTCAATATTGTTCTGTCTCAGGGAATAGGAAGGCCTGACAAGAGGGAAGGAGACAGAGGAAAAGCTAGCTGTTCAGTGAGGCAGTCAGAGCAATACAGCACTTATAAGTTAAATTTTCCATCTTATAAGGTTACAGCTCATAATGACCATAAACAATACAATTGTAACATTAAAGATGTCCCCAAACAATACAATAGTAATATTAAAGATAATCATAAATAATGTAATAAGTAATTTAAAAAATGTAACATAGAAACATAAGTGGTCATGTGCTTTTGGAAATATGACACTGATAGATTTACTGGACCAGGGTTGCTACAGACCTTTTACATGCTAGGTGCTTTATTCCTAACTACCATAACAATTATTACTATTTCCACTTTACAGATAAGAAAGCTCAGGGTTAAAGACATTAAATATCTTCACTAGAGGCCTAAAGTTGTAAATAGTAAAGCCTAGTTTTAAACCTAAGTTCATCAATCTGATTTTCTTCATTAACCAACATTACACAGCAGCAGTTTTTGCACATTGCATGTTTCAGTGGTGGGATCACATGTCAAATGTAAAATAAGGGAAATTAATTATACTAGTTAAATATCACAAAAATTCGACTTCCACAGTTTTTTAAATCCATATTTTTTTACCCAACAGAATTAGGTAAATATGTTGAAATGTCTCTGAATATAATCTAAAATTGTAATCTTAGTTTCTCACTGTATAATAGAAATAACTCCAGAAGGCATCAAGGTAAAAAATTCTGTCACCTTTTATGATCTTTTCTATGTCTGAAATGTCAGGGATTTATCTAGTCTTGAAGTTGCTACTCTCACAGAGCTGAAAGTCTATTAGGGGAAAAAAGAAGTAAAAACTCCCTACAACACTAAGTGAAGAGTCCTCTAAACCAACAGAAAGGGTCAGGTGTAACCAGTGCCCAAGGATAGAGTGAGAAGCAGAGATACTGGATCATCAGAGACTAGAACCCAGGTCTCCTCCACGACAATATCCAAAACATTGGTTTGTAGGTTTATTCAGAAGAGACTTAAGCAGGATAAATTTACTGTATCATAGTATAAAGATGGGTCTAATTTTGGCCTAGCCAGCTATCTAGAAAGCAATCTTTATTTTTCTTCAAAAAACTCATATCCACTTTAGAGCATAGGAAGCAAAGGCTCAGGCAATAAACTAATGCAAAAATAATTTTCTAAAAGGTAGACTTCAGGGCCTTTGATCTTTGTAAGACTAATAATTCAGTTTCTACCTTAGGATATCTCAATAAATTAAATGAAGAATACTCTAGTGTTATGAATTAAAACTGTGGAGTAAAACCCAACTGGGTTGAATTCCTAGTTATACCTCCATTAAAAATGTGTAGCTTTGGTAAATTACTGAACATCATTAAGCTAGTTTTTCATACATAAAGTCTCTATCATTTTGGGTAGTGTGAGATTGAAATGAGATAATGGGGAAAAAATAGCATTGTGACTTATGGTAACACAACCATGGCAGGAGGTGAAATCAAAAAGTTAAGTGGGTTTTAGATCACTAAGGGTCATGTGGACTGTAGTAAGAAGTTTTTAATTTGATTCTACGTGTAATTGGGAGCCCTTAGTAAGATTTATCTCTAAGTTACTTGAATGTTCTAGTGTTCTGTAATGCTGTAATTTCTGTGATTCTTTTAAAGGAGTCCAGGTCCAAGGGAAGTCAAATTGTTTCATACTTTCTAACCACTATTATAGTTATTTAGCAGTTTTAGATGGCTAGAGCATTTTCAGTTAGACTACAAACTGCACTGAAATTATCTGTCATTGGAATAAAATTGAGAAGAAATGCAACTGCTGAGTATATATTAGAAGTTATTTTTCAATTACTTCAGAATCTCCCCTAGTCGAAGTTATGAAATGCCACATCTTACAAAGAGAAATCTATGCTCTAACTCAACAGTCTACCTCTTTCTCTCTCTCTCTCTGTAAATATGATGATAATGAAATGGAAAAAATTCTGAGTGCTGAAGAATTGATGCTTTTGAGCTGTGGTGTTGGAGAAGACTCTTGAGAGACTGCAAGGAGATCAAACCAGTCCATCCTAAAGGAAACTAGTCCTGAATATTCATTTGAAGGACTGATGCTGAAGCTGAAGCTGAAGCTCCAATACTTTGGCCACCTTATGTAAAGAATTGACTCATTGGAAAAGACCCCGATGCTGAGAATGATTGAAAGTGGGAGGAGAAGGGAATGACAGAGGATGAGATGGTTGGATGGCATCATCAACTCAACAGACATGAGTGTAAGCAAGCTTCAAGAGTTAATGTTGGACAGGGAGGCCTTGCATGCTGCAGGCCATGGAGTCACGAAGAGTGAGACATGACTGAATGACTGAACTGAACTGATCTGAGAGGTCAGGATGAAGTTATGGCTAAAGAGATACAGTTGGGATTCATTATCATTTGTATGTGTATATGTTCAGTTGTTAAGTCATGCCCCAGCCTGCGACATGTAACCCACCAGGCTCCTCTGTCCATGGGATATCTCAGGTAAGAATACTGTACTGGGTAGCCAATTCCTTCTTCAGGAGATCTTCCAGACCCGGGGACTGAACTCACTTCTCCTGCATTAGCAAATGTATTCTTTAGCACTGGGGAAGTCCTCATTATCATTCAGACAGGATTAAATCTACAGTTTTAGATAGAATTGCCTGCAGAAAAAGTCAGATGAAAAAGAGAATGGATGGAAGAGAGCAACAAATTCTGGGGTTCTCCCATATATAGACATAGGATAAAAGCAACAAATAACAACAAAAGTGAAGAAATAGACAGTGAAAGAGGCAGAAAACCAATAGGAAACATTAATCATAGCACCCCGCTTATGCTACAGCAAGCAACATTTACACATACCTGATCATGTAAACCTTATTGTTGTCAACACTGAGAATCAGCTTCTAGAATATTTTGGCTATGGTTACAAAGCAGAATGTATAGATTATTCTTCTTGAAAATTCTACATTTAAAAGAACTGAACTGAACTGAGAGATTAGGATGAGGTTATGGTTATTTTTTTAAATGTAGAATTATAGCAAGCAGAAAGTGGGAGATGATTAGGAAAAGAAGAGAGAGAGGAAAGTGTGAGAGGAAAGTGTGAGAGTGTCCACTTTATTTACAAAGTGGAAATAAATTAAATAGTGCTGAAACAGAATATGCAAGCTATTTTGAAATGTTGATGTAACTAGCAGAACTGACACTTAAAAAAATTTAAAACTCTTCAAGTGGACAAAAAAGGGTAGCTATAAAAACAGGGGACTGTTCCTTTGCATTTTTAATCCTTCCACACTATGATTTTTTTTAATCATATGCAGGTTTTACCTGAAGTAAGTAAAATTTTTAATTTAAATAGTGACTCCAAAGGCAGTGGCAGATGTGTGATGGGGGAGGAANAAATGTTGATGTAACTAGCAGAACTGACACTTAAAAAAATTTAAAACTCTTCAAGTGGACAAAAAAGGGTAGCTATAAAAACAGGGGACTGTTCCTTTGCATTTTTAATCCTTCCACACTATGATTTTTTTTAATCATATGCAGGTTTTACCTGAAGTAAGTAAAATTTTTAATTTAAATAGTGACTCCAAAGGCAGTGGCAGATGTGTGATGGGGGAGGAATAAAATTAAATTAAATTTATAAGGTTGATATTCAGACCCAGAAATCTACTTCTAGTAATATTCTCTAAAGGAAATTTCAGAAACAAGGACAAAGATTTATGTCTAAGAACATTTGCTGCAGTCTTAATTATTATAGTAAAAAGTTGGAAACTACCTACATAATAAATATTTGGAGATGATTTAAATAAATTATAGTTTGCCCATACAATAGAATATTAAACAGTCACTAAATCATATTTGAGATTGCTTGGAAACTTATGTAATATTCATATCACAGTATTAATATAAGTAAAAATAAAGGATTAAAAAACTGTGTGTGCACATATGTATGCATGCACATATGCCGAGAATCAGGTGCCTAGCAAATATATGGTTCAAGATAAGCACCAACATTTTTGTACAAAACTGAAACTTTATGACCAACAGACCTTCTCTAAGAGATTTTGTAAATGTGTACTTCTAAATGAAAGATTATAATTCTAAGAAGAATGTATAAGATAGAAATGAAATGGGGAAGAAAAAAAACTTAATTATGTGAGTAAATCCAAATGAACATTGATAATTTGCTTTAAAACAAAGGAACTAAAATTCTAGTTAGAAAAATGTACAATTTGGAAGAAAAAGATGAGTTACAGTGTTTTAAGTCTTTTAGGAAGAAGGTTAAATTATTAGACATTTTAATATATTATACTAAAATGTTTAATCTAATTGATGATACAACATACAGAATTTATTGTTTCCAAAATAGTTTAGGGGGGAAAATGGGATAAAAGAAACAACTACTTGATCTTTTAAAAAATCAGGAAAAATAAGAATATTGTAGACAAGTAGAAGAAAAATATCAGAACTAAACTTTAAAACAAAATGGTAAAATTTAATAGAAATGTCTTGAATCATAAAAATATATTTGTACTAGACTCAAGAATTAAAAGACAAAATTGTGAGACTGGATATATTTAAAATACAGCTAAAATCCATCTGTGAGGAAAAAAAACAAAACATGGTTCCTCTATTCTGATAGGAAAGTCATGAAACTGATTTGAATCCCCGTCTTAATATCAACTAAGACTCTATATCCAACAACTCTCAAAACAATTTTCCTTTCCCCAGTCTGGTTACCTAAGAAGCTGACTAGATCCCATGAGAGGCGGAGAAAATCACAACTATGTACACTTTCTTGATGTTGTATGATCTTTCTTCACAGAATGTGATCACTGACGTACATACTCTATGGTTCTGATTGCGAAAACTGGCTCATGTGTGGAAAGTGTTCAAGGAGTCATGATTTACTACTAAGAAGGCTGACCTCAACTGTCTATTCATCCCTTCTTGATCTCTTTTTGATTACACACATTAAGCGGTACACATGTTGGCTCTGAGCCTGTCTTGTGTCTAGGGAAACCATATTCTCTGTGTTATATTCATATATCCCTCAAGTTCAGTTCAGTTCAATTCAATTGCTCAGTCATGTTTGACTCTGCAACCCCATGGACTGCAACAAGTCAAGTGTCCCTGTCCATCATCATCTTCCGGAGCTTTCTCAAACTCATGTCCATCAAGTCGGTGATGCCGTTCAACCATCTTGTCCTCTGTTATCCCCTTCTCCTGCCTTCAGTCTTTCCCAGCATCAGGGTCTTTTCCAGTGAGTCAGTTCTTGGCATGAGGTGGCCAAAGTATTGGAGCTTCAGCTTCAACCACAGTCCTTCCAGTGAATATTCAGGATTGATTTCCTTTAGGATTTACTGGCTGGATCTCTTTGCAGTCCAAAGGGCTCTCAAGAGTCTACTCCAACACCACAGTTCAAAAGTATTAACTTTTTGGTGCCCAGCTTTGTTTAGGGTTCAACTCTTATATCCATATTTGACTACTGAAAAAAGCCATAGCTTTGACTAGATGGACCTCTGTCACCAAAGTAATGTATCTGATTTTTAATATGCTGCCTAGTTTGGTCATAGCTTTTCTTCCAAGGAGCAAGTGTCTTTTAATTTCATGGCTGAAGTTACCATCTGCAGTGATTTTGGAGCCCCCCAAAATAGTCTGTCACTGTTTCTTCATCTATTTTCCATGAAGTGATGGGACCAGATCCTATGATCTTAGTTTTTTGAATGTTGAGTTTTAAGCCAGCTTTTTCACTCTCCTCTTTCACTTTCATCATATGATCAGTGCAAAGAAATAGAGGAAAACAATAGAATGGGGAAGACTAGACATCACTTGAAGAAAATTAGAGATTCCAAAGGAATATTTCATGCAAACATGGGCACAAAAAGAGACAGAAACAATATCTCTCAATTTAGGACCCCCTAATTCTCATTCTAACCTTGCTGCCCATTACTGTAATTAGGCCCACACTGATTATGAAAATAGAGTGTTACTACCTGTCCTCTACTAATACAAAGTCCTATCACTCCCACATTGTTACTAAGGAACCCACTATTGTAATAGCATCTCTTACAACTTGATCTATTTCGAAGGCTTTCAACATTGTGTTTTCCCTCTTGCTAGCACATTCCTTATCACCTTGGAAAATGAAATGACTTTGGATCCTCTTAAGGAATACTGTCAGCTAATGAGTCCAATTGAGCATACCTATTGTTCTGAGTGTTTTGATTGTTTCCTCCTCAGTTATCTGTGGCAGTTCTGGCATCTCTATCTCATTTATGAGAATTACTACTTTATATAAGAAAAGCCATCTCAGCAACATTCTAAAGCAATCACTCAGGGTCAAACCCAGGACATTAAATCCTGTGTTAGAGCAGAGTGTTGCTATATGGACATTCTCCCCTTAGCCAACGTTACATTCTGTCTCAGTGATCCACCACCCACAGGGTTGACTCCTTATTCCTGCTGGTTTATATTAACCAGGTACTGTAGTTCTTTTGGTGTAAAATCTCTCTCCCTTAGCAGTCCCAGCATTTATTGGGTTGGCCAAAGGGTACATCCTTTTTTCTTTTCTGTAGGATGGCTCCAGTAGTGTTTCAGTTCAGTTCAGTTCAGTCACTCAGTCGTGTCCGACTCTTTGCGACCCCAAGAATCACAGCATGCCAGGCCTCCCTGTCCATCACCAACACCTGGAGTTCACTCAGACTCGCATTCATCAAATCAGCGATGCCATCCAGCCATCTCATCCTCGGTCATCCCTTCCTCCTCCTGCCCCCAATCCCTCCCATCATCAGAGTCTTTTCCAATGAGTCAACTCTTCGCATGAGGTGGCCAAAGTACTGGAGTTTCAGCTTCAGCATCATTCCTTCCAAAGAAATCCCAGGACTGATCTCCTTCAGAAAGAACTGGTTGGATCTCCTTGCAGTCCAAGGGACTCTCAAGAGTCTTCTCCAACACCACACTTCAAAAGCATCAATTCTTCGGTGCTCAGCCTTCTTCACAGCCCAACTCTCACATCCATACATGACCACAGGANATTCTCTTGAGGTGGCCAAAGTACAGGAGTTTCAGCTTTAGCATCACTCCTTCCAAAGAAATCCCAGGGTTGATCTCCTTCAGAATGGACTGGTTGGATCTCCTTGCAGTCCAAATGACTTTCAAGAGTCTTCTCCAACACCACAGTTCAAAAGCATCAATTATTCAGTTCTCAGCCTTCTTCATAGTCCAACTCTCATATCCATTCATGAAAACAGGAAAAACCATAGCCTTGAGTAGACAGAACTTAGTCGGCAAAGTAATGTCTCTGCTTTTGAATATACTATCTAGGTTGGTCATAACTTTTCTTCCAAGAAGCAAGCGTCTTCTAATTCCATGGATGCAGTCACCATCTGCAGTGATTTTGGAGCCCCAAAACATAAAGTCTGACACTGTTTCCACTGTTTCCCATGGGGACATCTATTTCCCATGAAGTGATGGGACCGGATGCCATGATCTTCGTTTTCTGGATGTTGAGCTGTAAGCCAGCTTTTTCACTCTCCTCTTTCACTTTAATCAAGAGGCTTTTTAGCTCCTCTTCATTTTCTGCCATAAGGGTGGTGTCATCTGCATATCTGAGGTAATTGCTATTTCTCCCGGCAATCGTGATTCCAGCTTGTGTTTCTTCCAGTCCAGCGTTGCTCATGATGTANCCAACTTTTTCACTCTCCTCTTTCACTTTCATCAAGAGGCTTTTTAGCTCCTCTTCACTTTCTGCCATAAGGGTGGTGTCATCTGCATATCTGAGGTTATTGATATTTCTCCCGGCAATCTTGATTCCAGCTTGTGTTTCTTCCAGTCTAGCGTTTCTCATGATGTACTCTGCATAGAAGTTAAATAAGCAGGGTGACAATATACAGCCTTGATGTACTCCTTTTCCTATTTGGAACAAGTCTGTTGTTCCATGTCTAGTTCTGTTGCTTGCTGACCTGCATACAGATTTCTCAAGAGGCATGTTAGATGGTCTGGTATTCCTATCTCTTTCAGAATTTTCCACAGTTTATTGTGATCCACACAGTCAAAGGCTTTGGCATAGTCAATAAAGCAGAAAGAGATGTTTTTCTGGAACTCTCTTGCTTTTTCCATGTTCCAGCAGAGGTTGGCAATTTGATCTCTGGTTCCTCTGCCTTTTCTAAAAACAGCTTGAACATCAGGGAGTTCACGGTTCATGTATTGCTGAAGCCTGGCTTGGAGAATTTTGAGCATTACTTTACTAGCATGTGAGATGAGCACAATTGTGTGGTAGTTTGAGCATTCTTTGGCATTGTTCTCTTAAACTTCATTTGAAATTATTTTATTGCATCACATTGTGACAGCTGTCATATCAGCATACATTTTAAAAACTTACCAAAATTGGTGAATTTTTGTGCAGTCACTTCAATATTGAAGATGGAAAGGAAAAAAGCAACATTTTCTGCATATTATGCTTTATTAGTCAATAAAGGTAAAAACACAAAAAGAGGTTTGTGCAGTGTGAAGGTGCTGTGATGGAATGAACATGTCAAAAGTGGTTCATAAAGTTTTGTGCTTGAGATTTCTATTTGGAAGATGTTCCACAGCCCAGTAGACAAGTTCAAGTTAACAGTGATTAAATCAAGACATTAATTGAGAACAATCAGTATACTACATAGGAGATGGTTGACATACTTAAAATATCTAAATCAAGTGTTGGAAATCATTTGCACCAGCTTGGTTATGTTAATCACTGTGATGTTTGTGTTCCACATAAGTTAAGCAAAAAACCTTTTAAAACATATTTCTGTATGTGTTTCTTAACTTAAATGTGACAAAAACATTCAGTTTTTAAAACAAATCATGATGGAAAGTGAAAAATAGATATTGTACAATAATGTGGAACATGAGAGATCACAGGCAAGCAAAATGAACCACCACTAACCACACTATATAGGCTAGTCTTCATCCAAAGAAGATAATGTCGTGTAAGCGGTGGCATTGGAAGGGAGTCCTCTACTATGAGCTCCTTCCAGAAACATTGTTGTTGTTGTTGTTTAGTGGCTAAGTCATGTTCAACTCTTTGGCAACACTATAGACAGTAGCCTGCCAGGCTCCTCTGCCCATGGGATTTCCCAGGCAGGAATATTGGGGTAGATTGTCATTTCCTTCTCCATGGGATCTTCCAGACCAAATGATTAACAAGTACTTCCCTCAGTTAGACCAAATGAAAGCAATGTTCAATGAAAGGTGTCTAGAATTAATCAATAGAAAATGCATAATCTGCATGTTTATTTGATGACCAGGCAAAAACTTTTACAGCTTGGTTGGGAAGTTCTGATTCATCCACTGTATTAACCAGATATTGCACCTTTGGAAAGCCATTTATTTTGGTTTTTACAAAATTCTCTTAATGGAAAAAATTCAAATTCCCTGAAAGGTTGTAAGAGTCACCTGGAAAAGTTCTTTGCTCAAAAAGATAAAAAATTTTGGGAAGATGAAATTATGAAGTTGCCTGAAAAGTGGCAGAATATATGGAAAAAAATGGTGAATGTGTTGTTCAATACACTTCTTCATAAAAATGAAAAATGTGTCTTTTATTTTCTTTAAAAACTGAATGAACTTGTTGGACAACCCAATAATTAGTTTATGCTAAGATTTGGCATAATTTGTTGTCTAGTGGTCAGAAGTGATCAGTTCCTAAGGAGAAGCGAAATTGTCATTCAAGGTATCGACCTCATTTGAGACACTGTACAGTCTTCAAGCAGGGGAGAGGGCTGTTTATTTCACAGGGGTGGGTGGACCACTTTTGTAAGTCAAAGGATTCAGGAGTATTTAGGGATTCAAGATTTCCTAGTGCATTGATTAGATATCCTAACTGTCAGATCCCACTTTTTCCCTACCAGTTGTAACAAGTTTCTCCGATTTTGGCATAAGAGCCATCTCTGAAGTACTGACACTTTACATATCTACAACTTTTAGAAGGAAATATAGATTATCTCTGGGCTTCCCAGGTGACTCAGTGGTAAAGTATCCACCTGCCAAAGCAGGAGACCTGGGTTGGATCCCTGGGTCAGGAAGATACCCTGGAGTTGTAAATGGCAATCCACTCCAGTATTCTTGCTTGAAAATCCCATGGACAGCAGAGCCTTGCAGGCTATAGTCCATTAAGTCACAAAGAGTTGGACGTCACTGAGTGACTGAGCATGCACGCATAGATTATCACTATGACTAAGTATATATTTCTTAACGTGACACACAGAAAAAACAACCATAAAAGAACTAATTGAAAATTAAGATGTTTTGTACTTGAAAACACAATATGATAGCTTAAAACCATATTACTGACTTAACATTTTTGCACTATATGTACCTCGAAAGGATTAATATTTAAAACATATGTACAAATTAATAAGGCAAGAGAAAAATGAGTGAAACCATGAACAAATATTTAGCATAACAGGAAACATGAATGGCCAGTAAACATTAAAAAAACACTCAGTGTCAGTCATAACTAAAGAAACACAAAATAAAATCATAATGTAATAGCATTTTATGCTCACCAAATTAGCAAAGTTGCAATATCTAACAATATCAAGTATTGGAAAGGATATGCATCTATAAAAATGCCTATATTTTACTAAAGAGAGAGTATATTGGTACAACTACTTTGAAAATTTACTGTATCTTTTTTTAAGTTGTATTTAATTTTTATTTTTAAGATTATTATTATTTAAAAATTTTAATTGAGGCTAATTACTTTACAGTATTATGGTGGTTTTGCCATACATTCACATGAATCAGCCATGGGTGTACATGTGTTCCCCATCCTGACCCTCCCTTTCACCTCCCTCCCCATCGCATCCCTCAGGGTCATCCCAGTGTACCAGCCCTGAGCATCCTATGTCATGCATTGAACCTGGACTGGCAATCTATTTCACATATGATAATATACATGTTTCAGTGCTATTATCTCAAATCATCCCACCCTTGCCTTCTCCCACAGAGTCCAACAGTATGTTCTTTACATCTTTGTCTCTTTTGCTGTGTTTCTTATGTCAAGAAGTAGCTACAAGAGGTACCTACACTAGTAAAATATGACCTAGCAATTTCATTTTAAAAAATATACCCTTAAGATTACTTTAAAAATTGTAAAAAAGTTAATTAATAAATTGCAAATCAGGCTAGTAGGTGGTTTCTTGTGTGTGATCAGCAGGAAAGCAGCATCAGGATCACCTGGAACCTTGCAAGAAAAACAATTCCTTGAGCTGCTGGAATAGAAACTTTGGAGAAACTCCCAGAAATTTGTGTTTTAACAAGCCCTTAAAGTAATTCTGATAAATGCTAAAGTATGAAAAAATGAAGAAATTAGGGAAACCACCAAATCCCTTATGATTATACAGTGGAAGTGACAAAGAGATTCCAGGGATGAAACGGTGGACAGAGTGCCTGAAGAACTATGGAAAGATGTTCATAACATTGTACAGGAGGTGGTTATCAAAACCATTCCCAAGAAAAGAAATGCAAAAAGACAAAATGATTGTCTGAGGAGGCCTTAAAAATAGCTGAGAAAAGAAGGGGTGGGGGGAGAAGAAAAGAAGAAAAGTGAAAGGCAAAGGAGAAAAAAGAAAGATATACCCATCTGAATGCAAAGTTTCAAAGAAAAACAAGGAGAGATAAGAAAGCCTTCTTCAGTGATCAATGCAATAAAATAGAGAGAAAAAGTAGAATGGGAAAGATGAGAGATCTCTTTAAGAAAATTAGAGATATCAAGGGAATGTTTCATTCAAAGATGGGCACAATAAAGGAGAGAAATGGTATGTACCTAATACAGCAGAAGATATTAAGAAGAGGTGAAAAGAATACACAGAAGAACTGTACAAAAAGCTCTTAATAACCCATATGATCACAATGGTGTGATCACTCACCTAGAGCCAGATATCCCGGAATGCAAAGTCAAGTGGGCCATAGGAAGCATCACTATGAACAAAGCTAGCAGTCACAATAGCTATCACTTTAGCTATTTCAATTCCTGAAGGATGATGCTGTGAAAGTGCTGCACTCAATATGTCAGCAAATTTGGGAAACTCAGTAGTGGCCACAGGACTGCAAAAGGTTAGTTTTCACTCCAATCCCAAAGAAAGATAATGTCAAAGAGTGCTCAAACTACTGTGCAATTACACTCATTTCACATGATTGCAAATTAATGCTCAAAATTCTCCAAGCTAGGCTTCAACATTATGGAATCAAGAACTCCCAGATGTTCAAGCTGGATTTAGAAAAGGTAGAGGTACCAGAGATCAAATTACTAACATTCATTGGATCATTGAAAAAGACAAGAGAATTCTAGAAAAACATTTACTTCTGTTTTATTGACTATGCCAAAGCCTTTGGCTGGTTGGATCACAGCAAACTTTGTGATGTTCCAAAAGAGATGGGAATAGCAGACCACTTTATCTGTCTCCTGAGAAACCTGTATGCAATTCAAGAAGCTACAGTTAGAATTGGACAGGGAACAACAGACTGGTTCCAAATTGGGAAAGGATATGTCAAGGTACTATGTTGTCACCCTGCTTATTTAACTTATATGTGGAGTACATCATGTGAAAACGAGGCTGGATGAAGCACAAGCTGGAATCAACATTGCTGGGAGAAGTATCAATAACTTCATATATGCAGATGACACCACCCTTATGGCAGAACGTGAAGAGGAACGGAAGTGCCTCTTGATGAAAGTGAAGAAGCAAAGTATGAAAGCTGGCTTAAAACTCAGCACTCAAAAAATTTAAGATTATGTCATTTGGTCCCATCACTTTATGGCAAATAGATGAGGAAACAATGGAAACAGTGAAAGAATTCATTTTCTTGGGGTTCAAAATCACTGCACATGATGACTGCAGCCACGAATTAAGAGACGCTTTCTCCTTGGAAGAAAACTATGAACAACATAGATAGCATGTTAAAAAGCAGAGACATTACTTTGCCAACAATGTCTTTATAGTGAAAACTATGGTTTTCCCAGTAGTCATGTATGAAAATGAGACTTGGACCATAAAGAAGGCTGAGCAGCAAAGAATTGATGCTTTTGAACTGTGGTGTTGGAGAAGACTCTTGAGAGTCTCTTGGCCAGCAAAGAGATCAAATCTGTCAATCCAAAAGGAAATCAACCCTGAATATTCAATGGAAAGACTGAAGCTGAAGTTCCAATGCCTTGGTCACCTAATGTGAAGAGTTGACACTCATTTGAGAGGACCCTGATCCTGAGAAAAATTGAAGACAGGAGCAGAAAGGATGACAGAGGATGTGATGGGTGGATTGCATCACCAACTCAATGGATATGAGTTTGAGCAAGCTCTGGGAGATAGTGAAAGACAGGAAACCCAGGTGTGCTGCAGTCCATCAGGTTACAAAGAGTCTGACATGACTAAGTGACTGAACAACAACAATGAAAAAAAGCACAGATCTAGTGTTAAAACCAGCTTAAAAAAAAGTACTAGATTTCACTAGAACAGAGTAAGTTAGAAAATATCAGATTGTGTTGCAAGGGTAAGCATAATAATTGTTTCATTAAAGAGTTTTTTTAGTTATATGTATGCACACATTTGAGGCATGTGTGTTTGTGTATGTTTGTAATGAGTCAAATTGCAGCGTGTGTTTCATACTGTGGATAATAACCAACAATATTTGAGAAATACTGATAAACTTTTTCTTTTTTTAATTAAATTTATTTATTTATTTATTTTTAAATTTAACTTTACAATACTCTATTGGGTTTGCCANGTGCTCAGCCTTCTTCACAGTCCAGCTCTCACATCCATACATGACCAATGGAAAAACCATAGCCTTGACTAGACGGACCTTAGTCGGCAAAGTAATGTCTCTGCTTTCAAATATGCTATCTAGGTTGGTCAAAACTTTTCTTCCAAGGAGTAAGTGTCTTTTAATTTCATGGCTGCAATCACCATCTGCAGTGATTTTGGAGCCCCCCAAAATAGTCTGACACTGCTCCACTGTTTCTCCATCTATTTTCCATGGAGTTATGGAATCGGATGCCATGTACTTATATGCATGCATTATACATGCATGTATATAGCTCTTGAAATTGCATATATAAATATGTTATTATTTTAGGAGTTTTCAAAATAAATGGTATCATGATACTGTACTATAATATGTAATACTCTGCAACTTGTTTTGTTTTTCAATATCAAGAATATCTTCCTGAGAATGATCCATATTGCCATATGTAGATTCCACTAAATTTCTGCATATCCATTATGTAACAAGCATAGACTTTCTCTTCAAAACTATTAAACACATAAGGAAATTACTACAATCAAATAATAGATAGTGGTTTCCTCAGGTGACAGTTATTCATTATTTTCCACCTCTTAATAATTTTTGCTTTCTATTTTTATAATTATTATGTATTATTTTTATAATAATAAAAAGGTTCTGGCAAATTCATCACTACTAGAGGTTAATTCTATAAAATCATTTTAATTAATATAATGTTGTTGTTGTTCAGTTGCTAAGTGTCTGACTCTGAGACTTCATGGACTGCAACACACTAGACTCCTCTGTCTTCCACTGTCTCTTGGAATTTGCTCAAATTCATGTCCACTGAGTTGGTATTGCTATCTCACCATCTCATCCTTGCTGCTTCTTCCCTTTTGCTTTCAATCTTTCCCAGTATATGGGTCTTTTTCAATCAGTCAGCTCTTTGAACCACATGGTCAAAGCTTTTTAGATAACTTTAATATTAAAAAGTCAGATTTTCTCCAGTTAGGGACTCATAAGAGATTATTTTCATATACATTTATTTCTCATCTGTCATTAAGTCTTTGAAATAGCTAGAACAAGATTTGGAGTGGAAAACTCAATACTGCAATATCACTTGCCTTATACAAAATATATCCAGGATATTAGCAAGATGTGGATGACTTAAATAAAATTTTAAATTTGCAAAATTTCTTATGGTTAATATCTTCTCAAATGATATTAACCTTCCAAATAATGTCTGGATCAACATTTTCAGTCTCAGTGTTTGAACTAGATATACCCTTCTTTCATGGGTAATAGGAAGGCTTTACAGCATTTCTAAAAGTTAGTTTCATCCTTTCTGAATTGCCTCTTGCAAACTTCTATCATATGCCTCTCTATTAAGTTAGACAGAGGAAACCAAATGCAAATTTTAATTTCTGAGTTTATAGGTATATCACTTGTAAACATCCTCAAAGTAAACTCAAACTCTAATTTTTGTAATACAATAAATTACTTCCTCCTCCCAACTTACTTACTGAGCAGAGTTTGATTCTATTCCCAAACAGCTACACTCATGACCCCCCACATCAAAGAGTGAAAATGCTCACTCAGGCATTAGGGGCATGGAGATGCAGGGGGAGTTTGTAATTTCCTCAGTTCTGTATCCCAGTAGAAATTTGAAGCAATGGATGGGGCAGTGTTACAGCTCAGTTTTATTTGCCAAGCAAAGGAAAATGAAATAAGCCACAAGCTCAATTTTGGCTCTTCTTTTTATGTTTTTTCCTCCTCCGCTTGTACAAATTGGGCTTGTCATGACAGCTGTTTGCTTCACCTGAGATTCTCGCTTTGGCCCTCAGACCTTCCTTTGCTCTATTTCTGTGGGCTTTTTCTTTGTCTTTGAGCCGTCACTATTTTGAACACTTTTTCCTATTCTAACTATCTAACATTCCTCCCTCAAAAGATGGGAGGCACAATTCTTTGGTAATGGCAGAACTGAGGTCTCTCTGGGTACTTCTGCTGAACTGGAATGATGAGGAGCATCCTACCTTGTTAATCTCATTCCTCAGAATCCTTGTAGTGGTGTGCATATAAAGTGAGTAATATTTTCCATGGTCAGCTATAGTTTTATATATCCTTGTTGAACTGGAACTGCATGTTGTAGCCTTTGGACCTGTGTGTAGTGCATAGTCACTTCAGTCATGTCCAATTCTCTGTGACTCCATGGACCATGGGCAGCCAGGCTTCTCTGTCCATGAGGTTCTCCAGGCAAGAATACTGGAGTGGGTTGCCATTTCCTTCTCCAGTGATAAAGTATGAAATAAGTAAAGTGAAGTTGCTCAGTCGTGCTCAACTCTCTGTGACTCCATGGACTGGAGCCTACCAGGCTCCTCTCCCATGGGATTCTTTAGGCAAGAGTATTGGAGTGGGTTGCTATTTCCTTCTCCAAGCCTTTGATCTGGGCAGAGACAAAACAGGTTAGACAATTGATAATACATGGAGCAATCATAAGCAGCATGAATATGGTGATAACAGGGATTAGTAGGGGCATTAGCCAACTCCAAATTCTCCCTCACCAGGAGAAGTATCCCCCTAAGAGAGATTGTAACCACTCCAAGAACTCTCCAGCTTGTTCTTTGAGATCCTGTAGGATTTGAATATTTTTCTTGAGGACTAGGAGACTTTCTTTAACTTAGCTGGAGGTATTTACCCAGAAACAAAATGTCACATTCAAGATTTCCCTGAAAAAGTCCCTCCTGTATACTTTTGAGTACAACCCCTGCAAAGCTGTGTTGGCTTATTAGAAATATTTGAGAAATCGTATCCCCATAAAATTAATTTTGGGGGTGTTCATTAGAATGATACTCATTTGTAGTTCTGACTAGGTATCTGAGGTATCCCAGGGGCTCACAGGTATATTGAGTGTCCTCTTCTGTATTCTTCCACAACCTGACTCATGAGCACTGAATCCAGGAGTCATGTCCTGGTACTTTGATTGCTGTGGGGGTAGAAAGTATTACATGGTAGGGGCTATAGGGGCTCCACTCTTCCATGTGGGCTGGAGTTGAACCTTTGGGAATTCATCTTTCCAGACTTTAATTAGGACTTGAGTCCCTGGAGCATATAGTGGTGGTTCCTTAGAATCTTTTGGGTCCTGGTTGACACCACACAAACATATATCCTGCCTCTGGATCTAGGAAGAGGTCATTGACATTAACAAAAGGTCTCCCATATAGTATCTCATAAGGACTAAGGTCAATCTGTTCCTCAGGGGCAATATGTGTATGGAAGAGAGCTATTGGTAAACCCTCCTTCCATCCCAGGGAGGTCTTCTGGGTTATCTTTTTTTATCACTGATTTTAAGGACTGGTTAGCTATTTCTGCTTTTCTTGAAGACTGAGGCCTAAAGGCACAGCGGAGTTAGTAAGCAATGCTCAATGCTTTAGAGACCCCTTGGGTGACTGTAGAAGTAAATGATGTCCCATTGTCACCTTGTAATGCCCTGGGAAGACCAAATCTTGGAATTATTTCATGGAGCAGTTTTTACCACCTCCTTAGCTTCTCAGTCCAGATGGGAACACCTTCAATCCATCCTGTGAATGTATCTATCATGACTAAGAGGTATTTATATTCTTGAGAAACTGGCATCTGTGTGAAGTTCATTTGCCAGTCCTCTCCTGGAAAGGTCCCATGTCATTGAACAGGCTGGGTGAGCTGAGGTCTCCGAGCTCCTTGGGGGTTGTTTAATTGGCTAGTGGGACAAAAGGAGACGGCTTTACTTATAGTCGTTTGGATACCTCTGAAGAACATTTCTAGTAATGGCATGTGGCATGTAAGGAGTTAACCAACTTCCATTGGAGGTTCCCAGGCAGAAAAAGGAGTCCTTCCTTTTGGAACTACCCGATATAATCTTGAAAGCCCTCACTCTTAGCTTTAAGAGCCTCACCTTCAGCATATGAAGGAGTTTCTGGAAAATTAGTCTGTAGATCTAAGATGGCAATCCTTATTTGGTCATTGTTCTGTAATGCTGCTCTCTTAGCTGCCTGATCAGCTGCTTGGTTCCCTCATAATACTTCCTTGCTCCATTTTCGGTGTCCTTTAGTCAAGGCTATGGTTTTTCCTGTGGTCATGTATGGATGTGAGAGTTGGACTGTGAAGAAGGCTGANGTAGCTCATACTAATAAGCCAAAATCATGAAAGACAAAACAATGAAAAGTAGAAATTAAAAGTAAATGAAGAAGTTTCAGAAAACAGGGTCTTTTGCCATATTAACATGCTTCTTTAAGGAAGTGATTCTACATATACAATAGAAAAGAGGTGATTCACTCAAGTTTCACTCACCATGAAAAGATTGTTGTGTGATCTTCCACTGTCCTCAGAGGGTGAGAAAAAAGAATCAGTTCTACTCGAGCTCCTCTCTTGGTGAGCTTGCTGCTCTGGGACTGGCTCATATAAGCTGTCCATAGAGCCTTCCTGCAGTAGAGAGATTTCTGAGTTAAGGAATAACAAAATGATAATTTCCATTGGAAAGCTGTCTAACCATCTACCTACCTTTGTACAGTACCCTATCTAAATGATCGTTTGCACTGGGATTATACTTTATGGTATGCCAGTGTTCAACAGTGAGCAAGACAGCCAAGAGAGGCATTCTCAGCACTCACTAGAGAGCCAGGAATTAAAATAAAATGCTAAGCGTTGGTGAAAATGAAAG
>SJYV01043092.1:0-10022 GCA_006410875.1 Neotragus pygmaeus | reverse complement strand
TGATGTTGAGGCTGAAACTCCAATACTTTGGCCACCTCATGTGAAGAGTTGACTCAATGGAAAAGACTCTGATGCTGGGAGGGATTGGGGGCAGGAGGAGAAGGGGACGACAGAGGATGAGATGGCTGGATGGCATCACCAACTTGATGGATATGAGTTTGAGTGAACTCCGGGAGTTGGTGATGGACAGGGAGGCCTGGCGTGCTGCGATTCATGGGGTCGCAAAGAGTCAGACACAAGTGAGCGAGTGAACCGAACTGAACAATAACACACAGTTTCACATGTACAAGAAGGGTAAGGGTCACGTTCTTCTTTTCTTCTTTTCCTTTTTTTCTTCTCATCATATGGATAAGCTAGGCTTATCCTTTCTGGATAAGCTGAAGATATTTTCTGTGTTTTCATACAGAAAATGGTTGGACTCTAGAGAGATTGACAACTTAATGGCAAGAAAAGCAGGGCACCCCTGGCAACCAAGGGTAGCCAGAGCCTTGGCAATCTCTGATTTGAGCCACAACTGAGGACGAGCCAGGAAGCAGGTCAGAACTGAAAAACCTGTGGAACAACTGGAGCATGTTTAGAAATTGCAAATAGAACTCTTGTTTGGCCCTGGTTGTCATTCCTTACATATCTGGGTTTAAATATAGTTCATACAACCCTAACCACAGCCTTCAATTTTCCATCTTGAATTGATTCTCTATTCCATCCTGCAATATTCTAAAAAGGATTCCATTCAGCCAGGCCAAACGCTTACAACATATCAATGAGATAAACGTGTACCATTTGTAACTGAGAAGCTAGGGAATAGAGGAGGGAAGAAAAATAAGGGCAAGAAGAAAAAACAATTGAATCAAAAGTGAGGTGATTACACTAAAAGTTGGCATCTCTAAAGGAGGATTAGTTGCTAGAGACAAAATACAAGATCATATTGTTTCCTTAATTGAAGCCCTTTGATAGCATGCTATTGTCCTTAGAACACAGTTGTCACAAGCCCTTTCTGATCTGGCTCCTGTTAAATTCTCGAGTGCCTTCCTTGTTGCCTCTTTGCTCGTGCTGAAAGCCTTTTCCTGTGATTCCATTTGGCTGGCCAATACCTCTTTATCCTTCAGGTCTTTTTGTGTCAAAGTGTGTCCTCCTAAATTCATGCGTGGTCCTAGTCGCTAGTACCTCAGAATGCAACTGTCTTTGGGGACAGGGTCCTTAAAGAGGTAATTAAGTTAAAGTGAGGTCATTAGGGTGGTCCTTAATCCAATATGACTGGTGTCCTTATGTATGTGGCTAGTCACTCAGTCCTGTGTGACTCTTTGTGACCCCACAGACTGTACTGGCTCTGCTGTCCATGGGGATGCTCCAGGCAAGAACACTGGAGTGGGTTGCCATGCCCTCCTCCAGCAGGTCTCCCCAGCCCAGGGATCAAACCCAGGTCTTCTGCACTGTAGGCGGATTCTTTACCATCTGAGCCACCAGGGAAGCCCACCATCCCTGATAGAGGAGGACCGGTCTTCCGTCAAGGGTATAGGAGTAGCTGTGCTCCCCTGCTAGAACTTCCAAACAAGCTCTCCGGGTGTCCTTATAAGAAGAGGAAATTAGGATTCAAACATACAGAGGGAAGACCATGTGAAGAAAAATAAGGTGGACATCTACAAGCCAAGGAGAGAAGACACATTTCTGCTGTCAAGCCATCTTATCTGTAGTCCTTCGTGTGGTAGCGCTAGAAAACGAACACAAGACCTAAACCCTTGGGACGTCACCTCCTCCAACTCCTCCCCCGACCGATTTCCCCTCCTCTCCCCAGCTTCTTCTCTCCCTACTGCCGACTGTATACCTCTGTGAGGAACTCCTATGGCACTTTATGATTGTAGCTTCTCCATCAGAGAGCTCTTAGCAGTGTATTGGAATTGCTGGTTTTGCTTTTCGCAGGTTGTTGACTTTGCTTTTATTTTTTCGTCTGTGCTTCTAGCTAAACCATAAGCTTCATAAGCAGGGACCTGTCTCTTGTTCACCAGATCATTCCCAGTGCCTAGCATAGCATCTTACACATTCCAGGCATTCAATAAATAGTTGAATGAATGAATTGAGGATGGTTAAAGTCCTACAAGTTAAACTAACTTAAAGTCGCTTAGACCTAGAGGTGATGTGTGTGTGTGCTCAGTTGTATCCGACTCTTTGTGACCCCATGGACTGTAGCCCACCAGGCTCCTCTGTCCATGTGATTTCCCAGGCAAGAATACTGGAGTGGGATACCATTTCCTTCTCCAGGGGATCTTCCTGACCCAGGAACTGAACCCACATCTCTTGCGTCTCCTACACTGGCAGGGAGATTATTTACCACTGTGCTACCTGGGAAGCTCAGGGGCTCAGAATGTAATTTTGAAGCTTTCTCTGAAGATTCAGTGTCAGAGATCACTTCAAAGAATATTAGCCAGTTCTTACACAAGTCATAGAAATCCGCCCTCTCTACCACTCTGGTTACACAGCAACCCTGAAACCAAGCAGAAGACATCAGAGGGTGGCATCACTGATTGACAGAAACCACCTGATAGCCCCAAATGGAGCTAATAAATGATTCAGCTAGAAAAAAAAAAAAAAAGGTGCTTACAAGTGAAGTCAGGCCCAGATTTGGCAAAACAGGTTCTTATCCTCCACATCCATCATTCTTCACCAGACATGTCTCAGCCCAATACCACTCCTCCTTGGGAACACCACTGCTCATCCTTTGCTCTGCAAGCCTGAGCAAGAGGGTGGGCCTGTCTGACAGCCCAACCAGAGCTCTGAGGATAGAGTCAGGAGCAAGGAAGTCCAGAACAAGTAGTCAGACCGGATTTTTACACAACAAGCTCTCGATGACTCACTTAATCTGTGAACCAGGACATCCATAACCTGTATGAAAATATTTTGATTACTTCCTGGTTCTGCAGTCAATTGTGAAGAGACAGGATGATTTCCTCTTTGGATCAGTAATTAGTGTACATATGGTTTGCCCTGGGTTGGGAAGATACCCTGGAGAAGGGAAAGGCTACCCACTCCAGTATTCTGGCCTAGAAAATTCCATGGACTAAGTTCATGGAGTCTCAAAGAGTCAGACACAACTGAACAATTTTCACTTTGCCAACTTTGCCAGCTATGGTTTGCAAAACATTTTTCTTAAACACAGTAATATATGAAAACTAAAAATAACCAGGAGCATGTTTTCCTTGGGACAGCCAAGAAATTTAATTAGTACAAGATTTCTTTGGTGAGAAAGGAAGCCCAAACAGGGCTGAGATGATCTCAGGAGACGTTTCTTTTCTTTCTTATCCTTGTTAAAGATCTTGTTATTTTAAAAAATCTTTTTATTGCGGTATAGCATATGCTTGGTGCACAAATCATAAGCTCAATAAATGTTTTCAGTTTTTTGAGTAACACTATTTATCTGATTAGGAAAACAACATATGTGAATTGTAGAAATATTTTAAAATGTGGAAAGAAAATAATTATTGTTAATAATACCATTCACAGTCCCAGAACACAGTTCCCTTTTAACTTTCCAGCCTTTTCCCTTAAATAGTGCCTTAAGTGGGCTCTATTTAAGTGCATACTTTATAAAATTGTGATTGTACAGTTCATACTGCCTTTGTTATTTTGGTGACTATTTCCCTATATTATCACATATTTTTCTACAACTTGAGATTTAATAGCTTCATAGAATTTTATCATGTGATTCCTCTATTTAAACATTCTCCATTATTGAGCATTTAGGTCATTTCCAATTTCTGCCTACATGATTAATGCTGCATAAACATTGTTCAATATAAACTTCTGTCCATGTATATTTATCAATTAGAGGATGCTAATGTTTCAGTTTCCTTAGTGAAGATGATCAGATGCCCTGATTTCTTGGGTTGGGTTTAGTTTGTATTTTTAAGTCCCAGGAGTCTTGGTATTAGGGAAATACAGGGCCAAAGTAGAGAGAATACTCAATTGAGAAAAATGGGATTGGAAGTAGAAAGTAAACTTGTGAACTTATTTCAGTAAATGGGATAATGAGAGATACAAAACTTGTGCAAGCAAAGCATGTAAGAGCCTATGTAAACACTGAAAAATAAAAGAACGGTCAGATAGTATTTCAGATATTTGTCTGTATTTTTGCTCTTATACATTTCCCCTGCCCATTCAAACTAATGGCCACCCTGTCCTCATTGTCTTAAGGAAGGGATGTTACATGGCAGAAAGCATAAGTCTGCTAGACTTTCTGGCTTCTGTTTCTGAGAGGTTGCATTCCAGAACAGGGAGAGGTAGACAAGGCATTTGTTTGAAACTTAATGGGGACTTGAAAATGTTGTCCCGGCTAAGGGGAAGGGAAGTGATCAATGAACAGAGATCTCAGGTGTCTGGAGTAAAGGAAGGTGGTAGCAAAACCCAAAAGAGGAAGTGACTTCAAGCTGCTTTCAGGCATGTGGGATGCTAGGCAGCCTTGCAGAGATCCCTGTGCCCAAGGGAGGGGTGGGAGCAGAGGGGCAGGCTGACTGGAATGGGGGACAGCTCTGCTTGAGACTTGGAGCCAGATTGTGACCCTTCTTCCCCCACCTTTGGTGTTATATAAGGCTCTAGGACAATGGCACAGCCCAAAGGAAGAAAGGGGAGCCCCCAGAGAGCTGAGGCTGTTGCTCTATAGGATGAGAGCTAAAATTAGAAATAGAAATACAGACACTCAAGTTATATTTCCTTTGATATTTGGGCTTATAGTTCAAAATTTATATCCACTCATTTGTTTTTCTACTTTCTGTAAAAATTAATAAAAATTCCCCAAATCCTAACTAATGGGAAACAGCGTCATTCTTAGCCACATTGCTTCAAATCCTGGCATATAGTTTAATGGGGCAGAATTGTAGGACATAAGCCACATAAAATCTGATAATATCATGGAGCTATTTTAAAAGTGTCTGACATTCCTTCACTATCTCAAGGGAATGAATCAATGATTTGGGTACTTAATTAATTTATAATAATCAAAAGCTTTAGAGCATTAAAATATGTTTTAGTTTTTAATAATTTTCAGTGTGCATTAATGTGTTTTATAATTCAATGAAGTAAAATAGTGACTTATCAGGGTCTCTATTGTTGACTTGAACTATGAGTCAAACTTGGGGTTTTAAGAGCCTGAGCTCCACTCTCTCTGGCTATCTTGCAAAAATAACATTTCTCATAACCAGGCTTGTGATAAGGATTGGATAGAGAACATTACAGGTAAGATTATCTGGTAAATTCCCAGTGGAAAACTTCTCTTTGGAGTCCTTTAACCTGGTTTAATTGGCCAAATAACTCCTTAGGGGACTTTAATTATTCAAGCATAAGGACCTAATTCTTTCTAGGGAGAAGATGTTGAGATGAGATAGATACATACATAGCTAGATGGACAGATGGATGTGACAGAGACAAAGAAATTGAATGGAAAACTGCTTTTCTAGGCAGGTCTGAATTAGAGTGCTAGCTCCTCTTTGGTACGTATGTGACCTGGGGTAAGTGGGTTAAACCTCAAGGCCTGATGTGTCCCCCAGAGTGCTAATGGTCTCATGGACTTCACACCGTAGGCAGGCTCACACAAGAGATGATGTCACTCAGTGCTGCTGGCTCACATGGCCCTCAGTATTCACATCGCCAGGGCATCTTTCTGATGAGCCTCCTTGATAGAGAAAGACTTATTTATGGAGATGGGCCATTTTATAATGTCCCATCCTTCCAGCAGAAGTTTTAAGGCTGCTCATTACTAGTTCAGTCACTCAGTCGTGTCTGACTCTTTGCGACTCCATGAATTGCAGCACGCCAGGCTTCCCTGTCCATCACCAACTTCTGGAGTTCACCCAAGCTCATGTACATCGAGTCGGTGATGCCATCCAGATATCTCATCCTCTGTTGTCCCCTTCTCCTCCTTCCACCAATCCCTCCCAGCATCAGAGTCTTTTTCAGTGAGTCAACTCTTTGCATGAGGTGGTCAAAATATTGGAGTTTCAGCCTCAACATCAATCCTTCCAATGAACACCCAAGACTGCTCTCCTTTAGGATGGACTGGTTGGATCTCCTTGCAGTCCAAGGGACTCGCAAGAGTCTTCTCCAACACCACAGTTCAAAAGCATCAATTCTTCAGCGCTCAGCTTTCTTCACAGTCCAACTCTCACATCCATAATGACCACTGGCAAAACCATAGACTTGACTAGATGGACCTTTGTTGGCAAAGTAATATCTCTGCTTTCAAATATGCTATCTAGGTTAGCCATAACTTGCCTTCCAAGGAGTAAGCATCTTTTAATTTCATGGCTGCAATCACCATCTACAGTGATTTTGGAGCCCCCAAAAATAAAGTCTGACACTGTTTCCCCATCTATTTCCCATGAAGTGATGGGACCANGGGAAGTGAATGGAGTGAGAATTATTTGTACATATATCTATATTATTTTGATTTTTGAACCAAAAAAAAAAAAGAATTAAAAAACAAAATGTCAGATTATTTATTACCCAAAACACTTGTTGACATAAAGTGAAAGTGAAGGTTGCTTAGTCGTGTCCAACTTTTTGTGACCCCCTGGACTATAAAGTCCATGGAATTCTCCAGGCCAGAATGCTGGAGTGGATAGCTTTTCCTTTCTCCAGGGGATCTTCCCAGGGATTGAACCCAGGTCTCCCACCTTGCAGGTGGTTTCCTTACCAGCTGGGCCATAAGGTAAGCCCAAGAATACTGGAGTGGGTAGTCTATACCTTCTCCAGCANTCCAGGCCAGAATGCTGGAGTGGATAGCTTTTCCTTTCTCCAGGGGATCTTCCCAGGGATTGAACCCAGGTCTCCCACCTTGCAGGTGGTTTCCTTACCAGCTGGGCCATAAGGTAAGCCCAAGAATACTGGAGTGGGTAGTCTATACCTTCTCCAGCAGATCTTCCTGACCCAGGAATCAAACAGGGGTCTCCTGCATTGCAGGCAGATTCTTTACCAACTGAGCTATGAGGGAAGCAAACAAATTGAATTCAAAGTTCATTTAATAAACCACCATTGCATAAGATCACGTTATTCAGAAAGTAAATTCAAGTGCAGTCACAGCCTCATTTCACCTGCTCCCTTCATTTCTGTTAAGCAAACCTGGAAGGGACACCCCCGTTTCTCACTTTGCATCTTGGTTTGGCACTTCAACTGCCTCATTATTCCAAATGTATTCAAGGAGCATGTGTCACCCACCCCCCCCAGCCTTTTGTCTTTATGTCACATAATTTGATAAGATCACTGTCCACACTAAGGGAATTTTTTAGCCTGGAAAAAAATGAAGCTTTAATGAAGGAGCATTAAATCTGTACAATTTGCTTAAAAAAAAAAAAAAAAAAGGATAGACAATAGACAATTGTTTTCTCTCTACAAATGACACTAGCATGCATAATTTTTCCATCACTTTGCTCTGTTTTCTTTCTATAATCAGTGTAAATACTTGCACATCTCACTTCTATTTACTAAGGGAGAATTATTTATGATGAAGTAAACAGCAATTAATAACATTTAATTTTTAAAAATCTCTTCCCCAATACTTCCCTTAATAACTTAAAGAAAGGTGTTGCAAACAACTATTATTTCCAGCCAAAGATCAGAACATGTAACTTCAGGAAAGAAAGTAATAAGTAATTGCTAATGATTAAATGGTAATGATACTGGAGAATGATTTGGCAATATGCATCAAAGCTCTTAAAAATGTATGTATCATTTTTTTCTAGGTATTTTATTTCCAGGAAAACATCTAAGAAAATAACTCAGGATGTTACCTCAGAGTTTGAGGTAACAGTGAAAAATTGAACACAATCTAAATGTACAACAATAGAGGATGGATTAAATAGCATCTATTTGTATTTGTGCAGATATTAAAACTGATATAGAAATATATTTCAACAGAAAATTGTTCATAAAATTCAGTTCAGTGAAAAATATATGTTATAAAATAGCACTGGCACAATATTATTTCCGTTAAAAAAGTGTAAATAGAAAAGTCTGAAGTACATACTAAAATAAAAATAGTATTTTACTTCTGGGTAATGGGAACACAAAATTATTTTCCTTTTTTACATTTTCTAGAATTTCTATAATGAAAACTTGTTTTATTTTATTTAATAATTTGTTATATATATTACTTGCATACAAGTGTTATATATGTAGTAATTTTTGGTTATATGTCTATATTAGTATATAGATACCTTTCTGTGTGTGTGCGTACTCAGTTGCTCAGTCAGCCTCCGACTCTGTGATCCCATGGACTGTAGCCCACCAGGCTCCTCTGTCCATGGGTTTTCCCAGGAAGGAATAATGGGGTGGATTGCCATTTCCTCCTCCAGGGGATCCTCGCAACCCAAGGATCAAACCCGTTTCCTGCACTGGCAGGTGGATTCTTTACCACTGAGCCACGTGGAAAGCTCAGATATGTATGTAATGCCTATTATAGGCTAGGCACTGCACTGCTCTAGGTACAAGGGAAACAGCTATGAACAATACAAAGTCCCTGCTCTCAAACTTTACAGAATTTATGTTCCAGAGGAGCAGAGTAGACAGTGACAATAAACAGACAACTGAATGAACAAATAATTGTACTTAATGGTTAGCTCTAAGAAAAAAAAAAACAGGGTATTATTATTGTGTGAGAGGATGCAACTCTAGCTAGAGGGATCAGGAAAGGCCTCTCTGAGGTGACTTTTGAGCTGAGAAGTGAATGATAAGAAAGAGAAAGCACATGAAGAGCATGTCCATAGGATATAGCATGAAACACAAAGGCTCTGACAGAAGTAAATCTGAGTTTGACACACACAAAAGGGGCCATATGGAAGAGGACAGGAGGAGGAGGAGAGATTGAAGATGAAGAACGGGTCTGCTACTATAGGCCCCAGGGTCATGGCAAAGAGTTTGGACTGTATTCTAATAAGGAGAGATCGCTCGCTGGAGGGTTTTAAGCATGCGAGTGATGTAATCTGAACTACCCTTTAGAAAGCTCACTCTGGCTGTTGTGTGGACAGTGGACTTTAGGAGCTAAGAGGGCAAAAGAAGCTCTTGCAGTAATCCCAAGGCCTGAACTAGGGTGAGAGTGGAAGAGACAGCTAGAAATAGACAAGTATTTTGGAAGAAGATGTGAAAGAAGTCATTAACAGATTGGATGTGGGTTGGGGTGAAAAGAATCCAGGATGACTCTTAGGTTTAAGTATGAGCAAAATGGAGACTTTCTTTTGAATTTATAGATTAAAAACCTTCAATAGACAGAAGAAAGGAATGCACACTTGGTTTTGCCCTCATTCCCTGAATATCCATTTATTTTCCTTCGGGTTAACATTTTTTACCTTCTAAAAGTTTCTTCTCCCTACAAAATATGACTGCCTTACAGTACCAAGAAATAAATAAAAATGTTGATAACGTAAAGTATGAAGTATTTATTCCTCTTAAGGGAGCCTTTCTACTCAACTAGGGACACTAGCTAGGTACAGTTGCCTGGAAGAGATGATATGGCAGAAACTTAAAAAGAATCACCTACAGTACTTGTGCACAGAGCAGAGATATACTTATGACTCTGCATGGACCTGGCTATACTCTTATCAAAAGTATTTACTGGACGACTTCCCTGGTGGCATGGTGCATAGGAATCATCTACCAATGCAGGAGAAACAGGTTAGATCCCTGGTCTGGGAAGATCCCATATGCTGTGGAACAACTAAGCCCACCCATCACAACTACTAAGCCCGAGAGCTACAAGCACTGAACCTGCACACTCTAAGGCATATGTTCCACAACAAGAGAAGCCACTGCAGTCAGAAGCCCACACACTACAATGAAAAGCAGTCCTTGCTCACTGCAGCTAGGGAAAGGCCACACACAGCAACGAAGATTCAGCGCAACCAAAAATAAATAATATTTTTAAAGTATACTGTGAAAGTGCTGCACTCAACATGCCAGCAAATTTGGAAATCTCAGCAGTGGCCACAGGACTGGAAAAGGTCAGTTTTCATTCCAATCCCAAAGAAAGGCAATGCCAAAGAATG
>SJYV01043091.1:0-13198 GCA_006410875.1 Neotragus pygmaeus | reverse complement strand
GTAAAATTCAGAAGAGGGAGATATTAATCAATATTTATGAGGGAATGCATTACAAATACTACAGTTTTCTCCTGTTGTAAAGTATACATTTTTCAAATCCTGTATGCAAACTAACTGATAATATATCTTAACAGTCATAAAACTACCATCAACTGATAATCCACTTCTGGCTAAGGGTCATCTGGGCAGACAAAATTTCTAATTGTGTACAGAGAGAAACATCCTTTAGCTCTTGAATACAAGTATTTGATTTCAGACACAAGTCAACCCCCATAATCGACATGGGTGCATCAGGTTCTTCTACTTTGACAGCACCAACATCGAGCTAAGTCAGCTCGCCCCAATTTCCTAAGCACTAAGTAAACAACCTTCTCATGATAATGTAGTTCCTGGTGTACATCGATCTTAGGGACAGAATGTTCTGAGCAGCCAACACTAAGAATCTGTTCTACTTGGTAATTACATTTCTTAGAGTAACAGACTCTCATTCTTTTTTTTATTTTCAGAAAAGAAAATCCACCCAATTTAATAACATGTTATGTCCGTGTGCAAACTTAGAAATGCTCTAATATCCAAAGATGCTTATAATACACTTACTCTTTTGCTTTTAAAAATGTAAGTGGTCAACAGGGTCAGAGTTACACTTACCCACTGTCAGTGCTGGATCAAATTCCTTTGACAGGAACCTGTTAGAATGAAGCTACCCCTCCAATAAGGCTTCTTTCCCACTCCCTCCTTCCCCTCAGGCTTATTCCCAAACCCAACAATGCCCAAGCCCTTAACACAAGGCCTGAGAAGGACACAGGGGAGAGGGAAAAGCATGGAGATATACATCTCTGAAAGCAAAGATGTGTTATCCTGCTTGATACCACACCACAAGGGTCAATACACCCGGAGATGGCAGCATGATAGTTCTGCTTTAAAGGCAAGAAGAGCCACAGTTTGGACAGAGAAATAAGGGGAAAAAATCTTCAGTCTGGGATATGATCAATGAATGTAAAATGTTAGCATTGAACATAGTCATAATCATTTGGCACAAAACCACTTACAAGGGAATAGAGCAGAGAAATTAACCAAACAGAGGCATAAACACAAAATTTCCCCGAACCACATAAATTTGCTAAATCTACACTTAGAATTTCTTTTGAAATAAGGCAAGTAAAATATGAATTTAAAAATAGAAAACCAGTTTCCTGAGCCTTAAATATTATGCTTTGGGTGACAATTTATAAGAGAACTATACTCCATCTTTGTAAAATCACCTTTGAACACATTTGCCTGGAATAGACCCACTTAAATTCCTAAAATCGGTAGATAAAAACAAAATAGCAGAATATCCTTGAGTTTCTAATTTCCTCAGTTTCCAAGAAACTGCCATGCTTTCTAAAGAAAGGTCACTGGCTCTCCCTGCCCCCATGAGCTGCCACAATCACGGCTACAATACTAGAAGGGTGCCCTTCCCAAAATGTTTGAGTGGCAACCTCTGATGTGAAAGCATCAAGTCATCAGCTGGGCCAGCCCTGTGTCTTCCCTGGACCAGGCAGTCACACATCTGTCTCACACAGCACTTCCCAAAGTCGGGGTGATTCAGTTCCAAATAATACCAGGCATGGGACATCAAGATTCATGCAGTGCACATAGGGCTGTTCCACACTAAGACCGCTGCTTTCTCAGTCTCTGTAAACAACCGTCCGAAAAGTCTTGGCATCTAGCCATACATACCCAGGGTCATCTTGTTACCACAGCAACGACAATTATCATTCTGCATCAAATGCCCATTGGTGCATGACCTGGTGTCATGGAAATGAAACGATCACCCCCAAAAGACACAGAAGCACAAAGAGACTACTGTCAATGGTCTCTCAGAGGAGGAAATAAGAGAGAAGTGTGAAGGAGGGAAACGGAAGGAGAATGGGAAGGGAGGAGAGGATGAGAAGAGAGCTGCGCAGCAGATGGACACTGGCCAGGCCTGCGCCCTGCTGCACGGTGGCTTTTTATTCCCCAGGTTCACCTGACTGCCACCCCAGGTCGAAAAGCCACTCAGCACTCCAGTTCAACATGGCTTGATCAGAATATTTTTTAGATGTTCACAATACAGATCTGGGTGAGGGAACAAGTTTGTTCTTATTGTCTCTTATTTTCTCAAGTATCTCCAATGAATACATTTTAGAAGAAAAGTAGACAAAATTTAAATCAGGTTCTGAAACTTCATCTACAGCATCATCCAATTTGATGTACAGACTATATAGGTATACTGAGATAGTTAGTGTCTGGAAGGGTTATCCACAGTTGGAATCTGATGCTTCTTTCCCCAGCTGCCACAATCCCTTCTCCAGTTCTTTATGCTGCTTTCCACTCTTACACTCTGCACCTTCTCTCTGGGGATCACATCCACTCCCATGTTCTTAGTTATCATTTCTTCTCTGGTGGCCCCCAAAGCTATATCAGCAGCCTGGTCTTTTCTGAGCACCAGATCAAAAGACTCAAACAACATTAGGGTATATCCATCTAGATGTCACACAGGTATCTCAAAGTTCATTTATTTTAAATGGATAAGGCTTTCCCTCCCAAATCCTTGTTTCCTATCTAATAATAGAGCAAGAAAAAAATTTTAATTCCTTTACCCTCATTCCACCCTTAAAATTGATGTCAAAGGAGCCCCAGCATGATTCAATAGAGTCACCACACCCAACAACTTCAAGCTGATCAGTCCTTGGTCCTTTTGTCTATCGTAGGCAACATCTGAGTAAGTATATGGAAGCCTGGGGCTAAAACCAGATCATAACTGAAGAGATTTTACCTTTTCCTGGCCTCATATATAAAGTAGGATAACACCCCCAAACCGACCAACAATACATTGTAAGGGCAGGTGAGATCATGTCTGATAAAACATCTTGAGTACGTAGTAAAAAGAAAAGGGTATTTCTTTGAGAAACTATTGTTAACAGTGGCCTTGCAGGAATGACATCACTCTACACAGTAGTCACTTAATAAATGCTAACTTTTATTGTTGTTATTATTTATTAAATGATGCCGACACATGGCAGAATGCCCCCAGCAACACAAAGGTCAACCAGAACAACTATCGACACTGAATTCTAAGCAACTAAGTGTGCTCAATTTTCTTAATTAATTGCTATGTGCCAGAAAATTCTAAGTATTTCACATATATTACTTCATTTAATTCTTTCAGTGAGCCCCATCTTTAGCACTCATCTATTATTTCAGAGAGAAAACTTCGACTCATCTTATGTTTAATGTAAATACTTTTTCTACTCAGTTCGTGCTCCAATCAATCACCTGCTCCATTCCCAACACTTTCCTTTTTCAAAAACTTTTGAAAAACCAGTATTTGTTTTAGGTTAATAAGAACATATAGATGAATAAAAAGTAAAAAGGTAAAAATTACACTATCCTTCCACCCCAAGACAATCACTGTTACTATTTGGGTGTCTGTAATTCCAGAGTTTTTAGTGTCTACTTAATATCTTATATTCTCAGAAAAATTGAATCATACTAAAAAGACTCTTATCTAACCTACCTTTCTCACTTAACAGTGCATGATGAATATCATTCCCTGACAATATGGATTGCAATTGGCATATTTATCTTACACCATGTGAATATTCCTTAATTTATGTAACCAGTTCAGTGTGCTAAATTGTTTAAGTTGTTTGCAGTTTTTACTATTTCACACAGTGCTGGGATAAGCAGCTTTGTACATACAATCTTTGGCCAATGATTCAACTATTTCCTTAGGACAAAGGGATTAAATATTTTAAGGCTAATGATATGTATTACCAAATGGCCCTCTGCAAACCTTGTGCCAGTGTAAGCGAATTCCTACCACCAGGGTGTGAAGGGCTCCATTTTTGCCATACTCTCATGGACACTGCACAGTAGGTAAGAGAGGGACTTCTGTATGAATTCCAATTATTCTTTCTAGTCAAAATTATTCACTGGCTCTCAGCGTTCGGTGAGGTAATATTCAAACAGTTCTCCACAAACTGGCTTCAGCCAACTTTCCAAATTTATTTACTTCCAGTCACACTTTCCACTCTAAACAGACTAGTCTCCTCACTGTCACAACAAGAGGTCCTACCTCCATGCCTTTCTCACACCAGTCCCCCTTCACTCCCATCACATGGAACTCCCTAACTACCTACCCCACTGAGGATTCATTTTAAATGAACACTTCCTCCATAAATCTGTAGCTGACTACTGTATCCTGCAGAAACCTTTGCTTTCTCTGTGCTCTGAGTGTGAATATTTAACAAAGAGTATATGCTTGAGATATTGTTTTCTGTTTGTATGTTCCTTATCTCTCCAACTAGATTATAAACCGAAAGATAAGTATGGTTTCTCTCTTTTTTTTTCTTCCCAGCATTAACACATAACTTCATTGATGATACACAAATGCAGTCAATGCAAATGACAGGAGGGAGCTTATTTATGAGGAATTGGTTCACTGTCACTTATGCAAAAGAAAGAGTAAAAATATTTGAATCTCGGCAGTGAGATAAAAAGCAACAAACATTTTCAGAACAGGTAGTGATATTCATTCATCCAGCTTAGGCCTGCAAACCAACTCAGATAAATATCAGCATTGGTGATACAATATGATATTCATTACTCAAAACTGGCAGCTGAAAGGATTCCTTTACCATATAGACAAGGTGGAGAAAAGGAATAGTTTACAACATGTGTTGCTTCTAAACTACAAAATCAAGAACTTATTCCTGGCCCTTTGGGAACATATTCTCAGCCAGTTTGGCCACGAATTTTCCAACTTTCACTTTAACCAAAATATCATGATGACTTTCTAGCCCCAGAATCTTCTCAGCACACACCTGAAATTCTTTTAAAAAGAAAAAAAGTGAACCTTCGCTGAATTGATTCTGAGTAGATTCATCTTCCTCCCATTTAAAATTGTCATTTATGTTCTCAAATATGACCAGAAGCTTAAGAATCACCTCTTTGTTCTCCTTCTTATTAAAGAGGGAACCCAGCGAGGATGGTACTTGGGCCCTGAGCAGTTCTCGAGTCATGGCTGGATTTTCAGCCAAATTCAAAAGGAGTTTCAAAACCTGAAATTTGGTTTCTTCATTTCCTGCTGAAAATAAACGGAAAAAGTCTGAAATGGAATTAGCAAGCATGTGCTGATACTCATTAGTAACAGTCATGTTCGTAAGCAATCTTAGACCTGCCAGCTGCACAGATGAGTTCAATCGAGAAGTGATTGTGTCATCACAGACTTGATTCATGTATATCTTAAGCCTGCGCTGATTTTCAGCATTCACACTCAAGTTATTTAGGACAATTAAAGCCTTTTCCTTCACTATGGGATCCCGAGTATTGAGAATCTTTGCAACAATTGGGAGACCACCCAGATCACGAATAATATCTCTGTTAAATGCATAAGCAGCATTGTTACCCAGAGCAATTAAAGCTGCTTCAAGAATATAAGGCTTTTCAGACATCTCAACCAAGCAAAGAACTTTCTGCAGCTCTTGAGGGGACAAAATAGTATCGTCTGAATTGGGGGAAGCCCTTTTCTGGACAGCTCGACGAGCCCGGGTGGCCCGGGCCCTTGCCCTGGCCCTAGCTCTGGTCCCAGCCTCAGTCCCAATCCGAGCCCAAGGTGGGTACCATACTATACCTTTGTTCTCGCTGTTGTCATCATCATCATCAGACCAGTCGTTGTACCTGGCCCCAGGACAATCCCCAACATCATCCACATCCCCAGACCCTCCCTCAGCCATTTTCTCCTTGTTCTGTTTTCTTCCTCTGGTCAGTCTATAAATGCAATAGCAGGCGCCAGCCCCAATCACCAGTCCCGCAGTCACCCAGCCTACTTTCCTGGCGTAGCCCATGCAATCGTCCCTGATGGTATCAGGGACCAAGGAACAGAGTAGTCACTTAGGCTGGGGGAGGAGGGCTATGGGCCTGGTCTGGGTGCAGGCCTGCGGAGGATGATCGTCTTCAGCCACTTCAAGGCCACGACAGCTGATTCTGGAGGTGGACCTAGGGGTGGAGAAAGAAAACGGGGTTTGAGTTTCTCTTCTCCTTGAGTTGTCCTCTGCAGAGAGTTGTACAGAGAGACAAGCAAATGAGTTCTTGGTAGAAAATGGAGATTGTTAACAAACTCTTTCCCCCTCATTTCACTCTCCCCAGCCCACCTCCTCCCCAAGCCTAGATAAAGGCAGTGGAGCCCATCCTCTCTGCTGGGGCCTTAGCTACCCCAAACTTGGATGTTTCCAGGGAATGGCACCCTTGCACTAACCTCCTCCAGACAGGCAGTTTGCCCCTTTTCTCCTCCCCTGGAGATGTGCCACGCCCAACAACCCTTGCAATCTGCAGAAGAGACCAGAGCCAGTGAGAACTGAAGCCTTGATGGATTGACTGCTCCTCCATTTGCTTTCCTGATTCACCTATCTAGGTTGTCAGATTTAAAAAAAAAAAAACAAAAACACAACCTCTCTCTGCCATCCAAAACATGCACATGCCTGCCGCTTCGCTAGCCTGAAATGGAGAGTTGTTGGGGAAATAATAACGTTGGGTGAGCCTGTCCAACCGCGGGCAATTTCCAACCTCTCCCCCATTCCAGGCAGCCCCCGTGCCCAAACCGACCTCTACAGACCCGAGGAAACTTCCTCCCTCGTTTAAACTGGTGCCACCTGCTACAGCAGACCTGCAGGATGACAGATCGAAAACATGGGGACTGAGTGCTGTTGAGAGAAGAGGATTACGAACAAACTACCTGATAGGTTTCCCTTCTGTCATTCTCCCCCACCCCACCCCCCACGACACACGCGCGCGCACGCACACACACACTGCACGCCATTTCGCCACAGTCCCAAGAGTGTGAGAAACACACTCAGACTCAGATCTAACCTAGATTATCGCTACCTCTGGTTTCTCCCCACCCCATCCTCCCACCGCCCCCGTTAGGGTCTCTAGATGGTCTTACCCTCAAATCGACCTTCACGGATCGGGGTTAATTTCCTTCCTCTTCTTTAGCCTGGTGTGGTGCCGCAACCTACGGAAAGACTGGCAACCCGGGAGAAGCTCGGATCCACAAGACACAGAGCCACGGTCAGGAAGACAGCCACAGTAAGAAAGACGGGAAACTGCCGCGACCTAGTGCTTAGTGGACGGACCGGTCCCCAGAACAGAAAACTCTGTCCTTAATTCGGAGGCCTGGCTGTCAAAGATTTCCACCCCTTCGACCCCTCTCGGGGTTCTGCTGACACATCACGGGGCGCCTCCCCTCCCCTTGTCCAGCCTTTCCCCTCTGGCACCGTCCTGGAGGGCTGGGGGCCAACACCCTGCGCACAGCTCCCTTTCCAGATTACGGCCTCGGTTCCCACCAGATTCCCACGTCCCGATCTCTGAGCTCCTCCCAAACACCCCCCTGCTCACCATTTCGCAGCATCAGAATGGGCTGCGGGCGGGACAGACGTCTTGGAAAGCCGGCGGCGAGTGGAAGAGACGACGGAGGCGCCCCANTCCCAAAGCATTAATTAGACAGCTTGCAGGGTCCATCTTCTGCTAACTTAAATAATTTCCCTAAGTTCTACTTTACCACTTTTTTAATGCAAAGATATGCCATTGAACTAATTTGATTGTTAGAAAAGGGACTTTTTTTGACTGTCAAAAGTAGACTTTTGAAAATATCTTTGCATGTCAGATTATGAATACAGGAATCCTTCTATATATTAGTCACTCACATTCAAACATTCACTGAGTACCTCTTGTGTGTAAGGCAAGATGCTGGGACAATGGACTCAATCACAAAATAGTTTGGGTGCTAGAGAGAAAGACTGACCTTGAGGCAGAAAAGTTGTATTCTGAATGGAACAGTGTTCACTGGCATAGGGATTCTCTGCGGATTCTCTAGATGCCAGCTGTATTCCAGTTCCTCTTTTCAGAAGGCCTGTGCATTGGGGTTTTTCCAAGCTCCCAGGTGATTGCCCTGGGGAGTTGAGAACCACTGGTTTAAAGGTATTCAATCCCAATGAATCACCCCTCCTGCTCTCAAAGCTTCAAATGAAGAGATAGGGAGGGACAAGTTAGGGGTAGAAGATTAAGAGCTATCAACTATTACATACAAAATAGATAAGTAACATGGATATATTGTATAGCACAGGGAATCCCAGCCATTGTTTTGTCATCATGTATGATGGGGTATTATCTATAAAAATATGGAATCACTATGCTGGACACCTGTAACTAACATGATACTGAAAATTGAGTGTACTTCCATTTAAAAAAGTGAAAAAAAATTAAAAAGGCATATCTGATTATGTCATCCTCTTGATTAAGACACACACACAAAGAGAAACGGTGGCAGTTTGAGTAACAATCAGAGAATTCAAAAGAATTGAGAGAAAGCAAAAAGAATCCAGTGTGGACTGTCACAGAGGGAGGGAGTAGGCACATTTTAATCAATGTGACACCATTAATAGCTCCTCCTCTCAGACTGCTGTGCGTGATCTTTTAAGAGGGTAGCAGGAGCAGGAAACGCATCTGCTCTTAAAGGACCTGCATGCATGCTAAGTTGCTTCAGTCGTATCTGACTCTTGGCGATTCCCTGGACTGGAGCCCACCAGGCTCCCCTGTCCATGGGATTCTCCAGGCAAGAATACTGGAGTAAGTAGATATGGCCTCCTCCAGGGGATCTTCTTGACCCAGGGACTGGGTTACTCTCCCGCATTGGCAGGCGGGTTCTTTACCACAGCGCCACCTGGGAAGTCCAAAAGACCTGTAAGGTTCATAAAGTGGCCAGTGCCTTAATTATGAAGAGAAACTTTTGTTTAAGGAGGACAGGCAGTCTCAACAGTCTTCCAGGGCCAGCAGAAACACTGGACAGTGTGGTCTGGCAATTTCCTCACCTAAAGGTGGGCACCTGTGCAGAGTGAGAGGTGCCTTGCCCACACTTGACAGAGAAACGAGGCTGATTTTTTTTCCCAAAGACTCCATACTTGTAACTCTGCACTGTGCTTCTTTTCATTTCTAAATGGCACAGCAGATGGCAGTCCAACATCAAAAGATGGATCCGAGACCACCTCCAGTGGTGGCATCTGTGCAAGAGATGGCAGAGTCTGGGAAGTATATATAGCATCTGAGGAAGCACGGTCCCAGAGAACTTCCTGGGACAATGGAACTGTTCTGTATCTGGACTGTCCAGTACAAGAGCCACCAGCCACATGAGCTCTTGAGTACTTGAAATGTGACTAGTGAGAGTGAGGAACTGACATTTTAATACTATTTAATTTTAATTAAGTACCATTTAAATTGAAGTAGCAACACGAGGCTAGTGGCTTCTGTATGGAACAGTGCAACTCTAGAGAATGAATCATTTTTTTAAATTTTCTTTTATTTGCTTATTTATTTTTGGCTGTGCTGGGTCTTGGTTGCCGCACAGGCTTTTCTCCAGTTGTGGCGAGCGGGGGCTATTCTCTAGTAGCAGTGAGTGGGTTTCTCTTGTTGCAGAGCACAGGCTCTAGGACGCATGGGCTTCAGCAGTGGTGGCTCCCAGGATCTACAGCACAGGCTCAGTTGCAGTTGTGGCAAACAGGCTTAGTGGCTCTGTGGCATGTGGGATCTTCCAAGACCAGAGATCGAACCCGTGTCTCCTGCATTGGCAGGCAGATTCTTTACCACTAGCCACCAGGGAAGCCCCTAAAGAATGAATCTTGATTCTGTCACTTACTACCGGCTTAACTTGGGGCAAATTTCTACACTTCTTCAAGCCTTGGTTCGCTTGTCTCTATTTCTTGCCAGCTGATGCCAGAACTCCTCCTGGGGATAGAACTCTCCTTACTTGGGAAAATACCCTGATGGAAGGTTTGGCTATGAAAACATAGGCCTCAGAGGAGGGTCTGGAAAAGAAATGCAGGTGAAAAATTCATAGAGTATAGGCCACTTTAGTGGTCAGCAGAGAGATGTCTGATTTTCCTCATGGACAAAGGGGTAACTTAAAGTTGAAGATTCAAATGAAAGTGTTTTATTCATCCATAAACCAAACCAAACCAAATGACCTCCTCACCTTCAATTCAGCTGTCTTATCTCTAAGTGGTATGTGTTTGGTCCAAGCCACTCCTCAGCTCCCCAGGTGGTGCTATTGGTAAAGAACCCACTGGCCAATGCAGGAGACATAAGAGATGTGGGTTTGATCCCTGGGTTGGGAAGATTCCCTGGAGGAGGGCATGGCAACCCACTCCTGTATTCTTGCCTGGAGAACACCACGAACAAAGGAGCCTGGCAGGCTATAGTCCAGGGAGTTGCAAAGAGTTGGACACAAGTTAGCACTCATGTGCTCATATGTGGCTAACTCAAAGTGTGTTGATCAAAATAAAGACAAACATGCCTTTTGTCCCTCAAAATATATACTTCTTTTAGGAACAGCTTAGTATAAGTAGGATGGCATAATTCATCAAATTTATTACCTGAATTTTTAACCAGTATTTCTATCCAAGAGACAGAGAACCACGGCAGGATGCTTGTAGATTCTGATGCTCAGTATTTAATGATTTGAGGCCTGGGGAATCTTGTATTTTCCAGTATGCTTAGATTTTGAAGGCAAGGGCTCCGGTGGCCTGAGTAAAGACCACTACAGCTCCACTTCTAAAAGCCCAACAGCAGAATAATAATCCAGGGAAAGCAGTGTTCATTTCAGCAGTTTACTCTCCGTGGTGAGTAATAAACACAGGCATAAACTGTACAGAGATATTTTCTTTTTCAGGAGATGGAATTGCCTAGAAAACTTTGGAATTTAAAAAATAAAACCTGAAAATAAATCTTGTCGGAGCTGATAACTAATGCTTGAAACTTTTATCTACTCTAAGTGCTGAGAACTGCCAAAACTGTATTAAGGAAGCACCCCAGTTTGTCTCTGAATGATAGGATTTTATAAGTCAGTATTAGGTATGAAGAGTTCCCCACAGACAGTACATCCTGTCAAGCTCTTCTGTTTTACTGTGTTTGTAAATCACGGAGTGTGTCTGAAATATAAAGTAACGGTAGGCTCTGATGTGTGGTAAAGGGTTGCCATTAGTGTCGATTTTTTTCTTCCTTACACATTTTCCTAGAGCTCCCATGAGGAAAATACTGGTGGGGAAAGAGAGCACATGATAAGAAATGGGAAATATCTGAGAGGTGCAAGGAACATTTACTTTTTTTGGAGGAGGTTTCCATTTAGAGCCCAAGTCACAGTTTTTTAATATCCCTAAGGTTGGTTAATCAGTCAGAAGAGAGAGATCACCAACAAATTATTTGAACTCTCAGCAGAATAGCTCGTGAAATTCTGGATTTCCACAAAAGATTACTAATATTTTCTCACCATCTCCATGATGCCTCAAACCAGACTGGCATCATAATCTTATGAGGAAACTAAAGTTATATATTTTAGCAGTTCCCACGGTTCAGACACAAATGCAGTGAGGTTCATTTGAAAAAAAAAAAAAAGCTTAAATCTGAAAAGCTACATTGTAGAAGAAAATTCTAACTATAAATGAAAATGTTCAAGCTAAATCGTTAAGTGAATAAAGCAAGTTATCAAACAGTATATTTAGAGGCATTCCAGTTTTAGTGATGACAGAGTAGCTTGGATTGGATTAACCCTCCTACATGTATAAATTGCAAGCATTTGACAAAATATTAACAAAGCAATTATTTGAGGATACTAGAAAGTGACGAAAAGGCTATAGAAATTGGGTTTGACTCTTGAAACAAGGGAACTGCACTGGGTAAGATCCAAGTTTATACAGATTTTCCTTGAAAGGCAATCTCTAGTCTATGCTAAAACTCAAACAGGAAGCTGACATCATATTGGCTAGAGCTGTCAAGAGACCAAATTAGGAGATGTAAGACTGGCTGGAATTTGAGTGGCAAAATTCTAGAAAGGAGGGAGTCACAGAGGTGGTTGCATGTAATTTCTCCTTAAATCCTATAACTGCATCGCTCATGTTCATACAAATGTGCGTACAATCTCCTCTGACATCCTAGGCTGATTCCTGAATCAGGAGGGAGCACCCAAGGATACTGGTGGAAGGCAAAAACTGGAAAGCTCAAAAATGTGGTCAGAGATTTAAGTTCCGGCTCATAACCGGGGAGACAGTCTAGAGTGTGAGTCCTGCCAAGTTATATAGGTTTGGCAAGTACATTGGATTTCTGCTGAAACTCCAGAAAGGCGGTGCCCAGGGTGTTAAAACTGTCACAGGACTAAGAAATTAATCCTAAGACTAAGGACAAATCAAAACAGATCTACTCCTATGAAAGTGTAAAACCAAGCCTGCAGAAGTTCTAGGTTATCAGTCAGTAATTTAACTACCTGGTAAGACAAAAATCAACACTATTTCATAGGATATATCAGAGTCCAGATTCTCTAACACATGTCATCTACAATGTCCAATACATGATAAAAATTATAAGATATGAAAAAAAACAGAAACGTGTGACCTATGGTCAGAAAAAGCAGCAGTGAATGAAACAGATGAAAATTTGCAGACAGGAACTTTGAAGGAGCTATTATAATCACATCCAAGAACTTCAATAAAAAATTATTATAATGATTGAGCAGCTGGGAAACTAAAGCAGAGAAATAAAACCTAAAGAAGAACCAAATGAGATTCTAAAACTGTAAAATACAATAATAGAAGTGAAAAATTCACTGATGGGCTTAATAGCAGCTTGGAATTGGCAGAAGAAAGGGTAAATGTATTTTAAAGAGAAATCAATAGAAAGTATCCAAATTGAAGAACAAGGTGAAAAGAAGATTGAAAAAAAATGAGCCACCTTCAATGACAGGTGGGCCAATATCAAGTGATCTTACATATGAGTAATTGGTGTCTGAGAAGGTTTGGAGAGAAAGGAGCAGGAAAAAAAAAAAGTCTGAAGAAATAATGGCTGAAAAATTCCCAGTGGTGAAAACCATTGCTTTATAGGTCTAAGAGGCTCAGTGGACATTAAGAAGGAAAATTACACAGAAAACTACATCTAGGCACATTACAGTCAAAACGAGGAGAACCAAAGGTAAAGAGAAAATCCTAAAAGCAGCCTGGGGGAGGGAGACACATCAGAAAGCAATGATATGAATTATGTCTGATTTCTCATCAGATACAAGAGCTACTTGGAGATCATGGGATGACATTTTTAAAGAGCCTAAGGAAAAAAAAAATTCAACTAGAATTCTATA
>SJYV01043088.1:0-10015 GCA_006410875.1 Neotragus pygmaeus | reverse complement strand
ACTGTATAGAGCTTCTCCATCTTTGGCTGCAAAGAATATAATCAATATGATTTCGGTGTTGACCATCTGCTGATGTCTATGTGTATAGTCTTCTTTTGTATTATTGGTAGAGGGTGCTTGTTATGACCAGGGCATTCTATGGGCAAAACTCTATTAGACTTTGTCCTGATTTATTCCAAAGCCAAATTTGCCTGTTATTCCAGGTGTTTCTTGACTTCTTACTTTTGCGTTCCTGTCCCTATAATGAAAAGGACAACTTTTGGGGGTGTTAGCTCTAAAAAGTCTTGTAGGTCTTCTTAGAACCGTTCAAATTCAGCTTCTTCAGTGTTACTGGTTGGGGCATAGGCTTGGATTACTGTTATATTGAATGGTTTGCCTTGGAAACGAACAGAGGTAATTTTGTCATTTTTGAGACTGTATCCAAGTCCTGCATTTCAGACTCTTTTGTTGACCCTGGTGGCTACTCAATTTCTTCTGAGGGATTCCTGCCCACAGTTGTAGATATAATGGTCATCTGAGTTAAATTCACTGATTCCAGTCCATTTTAGTTCGCTGATTCCTAGCTTATTGGATTTTTCTTAATGAATCAACCTTTGCCCCAGATCCACCAGTTATTTCACTGCCATCTCCTAAAACCTAAGAGGGATTCTGAAGAACTTCAAAACTATTCTTTCATTTGGTAAGAATCTGAATCCCAAAGCTGTAGTGTTCCAAACAGAAATCACAGGAAACATGAAACTAATTCCTTACTAAAACAATTACAAATCTTTTTGTAATGATAGGTGGGGATGGTTATATGAGTACCCAACAACTTGTACCCCATTCCAAGAATGTGTGGCTTATCTGAATATAACTGTTGACTGTCACCTAGACCCCTCAATCTAGAGCTGTGAATTTTAAACACNAACATGAAACTAATTCCTTACTAAAACAATTACAAATCTTTTTGTAATGATAGGTGGGGATGGTTATATGAGTACCCAACAACTTGTACCCCATTCCAAGAATGTGTGGCTTATCTGAATATAACTGTTGACTGTCACCTAGACCCCTCAATCTAGAGCTGTGAATTTTAAACACTTAAATGAACAAATAAGGGTAAATCAAATCTTCAAATAAGATTTTACAAAGGAATGTCTTTTCAGCCTTTAAAAATGTTTTTTCATACCACCTGGAATATTTTTATGGCTCTCATACTACATGAACTATTTAAAAATTTGCAACATCTAAGGTTCTGTGAGTTACTATGCTTATGACTGGATATAAAGGTTACACAACAAATATTTTACTGTAGAAACATATTTGGCAATGCTCGATTTGGATGTCTTTAGTTTTCAGCCTTTATGTTTTCCTTATAAGTGGTAATGATCTTTCTATCCCTTTATCCTGATGCTTAAAAAGGATTAACATGCTATTATAAAGGATTAACAAAGACAAGGAAATTTGCAACTGAATTGCATTGGCTATTATCAGAGTGAAAATTAAAAGGAACTGTGAGGTTCCTCTAATCATAGCAGGAATTATGTAGCAGTAGAAATAACACTGAAATAAACCTTTTGCAACAAATATCATTCTCTTGAACCTCCCCAACTGGTTACGGTTGGTTTCAACTGAGGTGGAGCTGGCTCTGCCATTACGTTGTTGTTATTATTGCTGATAATTATTTTTATTGTGCCGTGCAATATCTACATGGCATTTTATATTAATAGCTTTGCACATAAAAACCAAGTATCTTTGTTCCAGTTATTGAAGTATTACTTGGAGGAAATGGTCAGGAGGTAGGTGGAAATTTTTACAGTAGAATTTCATGTTTTATACAGATATAGAGCAGCCCAGTTTTATACACATCTCAAAGTCTTCTTGAACTTCATAGGTATTTACTATGCACCCTTAATACTCAAATGGAATATATGACAAGACCTTCCAACACAAATCTAATGGCTGTCCCAACATTTATCTTTGTTCCTTCATTTACTCATTCATTTAGCTGTTTATTCATTTATTCGTTTGGCCTACCAGAAGAAAACAGAGATATCTATTTTGGAAGGTGCTAGACTGCAAAATTTTTGTCAGATGACAACCAGATTTTGAGCAATATTCACTTATACTAATGCTTCAGTCAATTGCTTTTAGATGGTACTTGGTATTGACAACAATTTAGAGAAATATAAAATATTATAGCCCTGTATATGAAGCCATCCATGATCCACCAGGGTTTTCTGACATTAACATAGATGAATAAGTTACTTAAGACCAGAGTAGTCCCTTCTACTCAAGGTCAAACTAGAAAGGTTTTAAATAAAGATACTGAATCAGTAAACAAAATATTGTAAACTGTAAACTAACCTTGACTGTTACCAGAAAATTGAGGAACCCCCACCCATGAAAACACTTCATAATTGTTCATCAAAAGATTGACATTTTTGTGAGTCAACATGGCCTTGTTTAGTATTGAAGAATAAAGACTGAGGTATTATATTTTTCATGTCTGGCTTATTAGAAATGTCAAGATGCTTTTGTAGTGCGTATGTACATATCTATTATGTTAGGAACAGTCAGACTTAAAAGAACTATATATTGTTTCAAGATTCTCTCTATCTTTCTGCATAGTTAGATATAGACAGAGATATATAGATATGTGTGTACATATATAATTTACTAGTGTTTTTACTCATTGTTTCCTGAATTTTCTCCACGTATTATTCTCTAGGCATATACAGCCTAAAGTTAAATACAAATTACAAAGTTTTAGAAATCATCATTTAATCTCTTTGATGAAGACCTCTTAATTCTCTGAAAGGATTTACATTTCTTTATAACAATTTGATGCCTCCAATTAAATCTTGCAGGAGAATTGTAGACTATTCCAATATATTATGTATTGAAACTTTTTAAATTTTGGCTCATTATCCATTTTATTTTTGTGACATATTGCATATTATTTATGAATTAACATTTTGAATCTATATACTTGGATTTGGGTGTTAAAATACAAAATTTAGCTTGATAGTTTAGTTTATAGCTCCCTGACCAAATAAATCCCTGTCTGGTATTCTGATTTACTGGTGTCATAAGTAGAAGATCATGAATTCTCTAAAATATTATAGTGGATTTTGTATATTATTTTTGGATTAGATGATGAAGTAAAGGTTTCATAAATCCTGGAATATTGCATAGGAAGTCACATCCACAGTTTTCTTCTTATAATGAAATTTAAATTATTGGTAAAAGAAGAAGCTTTTTGGTTACAATGAAGATATTTTGCTAAAACCCAGTTCCCAGTATCAATTCCCATCATAAAATATTTGGAGTAAAGATCTTAATTTCATTACTCAGCATGTGAGTAAAATTAAATTTTCATGAATGTCAGATACACCCAACAAACCAGTTTTGAATTTGTACACACTTGTGTTGCTCAGATTGACAAGTTGCAGCATGCTCTAGTCTCTGGTACATTCGTGAGTCATTAAATTTTTGAAAAAGACTTCTAGAAATCCACTTTGTCAGCACAGATGATAATTAGAAAAGAAGTGTCATTGATTTATTAAAAAATCAGATCACTTAAAATTACATCCCATCTTTATCATCAGTTACATCAATTCAAATATGCTGGCCTATAAGAAATAAAATGCTTTCTATCTGCAACAGCACCAAATGATTTTACCATTAAATAATTGATTTTAATAGTAGACAATTAGGTGTCACCCTTAAGCCTCTCCAAAATGTTTTCATTATGCATTTAAACTAAGTAGCCAATTTTGGCTACCAAATCTTCTAAGCCACTGAGTTTGGGTTAATTCCAAAAAGCTTGGTGAGTACAGAATAACTACACAGAAGCAAGCAAGATGATTTGAAAAATTGTTAACACTTCACAAGTTTTTGTTCACCAAGTTGTTTGTAAATGAAAGTGAATTGGAGCACATTATTGAAATGATTATCCATTGTTTTTACTGAGAACAAAAAAGATAGTACAAGATAATGGGATAAGCCTCCTCAGAGGTCTTGGTACACCCCATTCATTCATTCATCTGTTCATTCATTTCTTTATTTATACAGTCAACATATTGTGGAATCACCCACTTCTATATGATTCCCTGTTCTAGGTTTTGAGAAATCCTGATGAGAAAAACCAACAGTTTTGCCATACATTGACATGTTACTATTCAGTGTGATAAATGTTATGATGGGTTTAAGTATAAGGTGTTGTTGACACATACAAGGGAAAAATTTAACCCAGTCTTGAGAAGTCAATAAAAGCGTTTTAAAGGAAGTGGCATCTAAGATAAAATGTAAATCTGGGGAAAATAAAATGAGTTGGGTGTTTCAGATGGAGGAAGCAAGCAGTGTGTACACAGGACCGTAAGAAATTCTTTGAAATCTAGAATTCATTATTCACTGAATTTTCTACATTTATTTTTAGTCTTTACTAATGCAAAAGACTTCCTACACTTTTCTTCTTGTGGCAGAGCTCAGTTGGGGTATTGTATTTTTTTTTTTAACCTTAAGATGAAAATGCTATTGCAACAAAATGTCTGTGAATACAGAATAAAAAGAAAGTGTTTCAAGAAAGGAGACCAGCATTCATTCATGCAATATGTATTCCTTTATAGGGTTCCCCAACCCAGTTAACTATGTGGAATACACAACAGCCAGAATGTGAGAAAAGTTGATTGAATTAGAGAAGCTGATTTATTAGATATTAACCAGATCGTTTTTAATATTGTGGATGCCATTGTCTAGCACTCCATGAAACAAATTTTTAAGTGGCTGATAAGATAGCCTCTCTCATTTGTCTAGGTCACCTAAGCATTTCTATTTTCAGCCATGTTGATTGTCAAATAGCTTCAGAATTGCTTTAGGGAAGAGTCAGAGAGGAGAGAGAATAGGGGAAGCATCTGACACAAATGCATTCAGTCTTTGAATATGAGTTATTCTACAGGATGTATCTAATGAAGTATCTACGGATGCTTTTATTGGAAAATTAAATATTGTTCCATGTACTATCTCCCTGATAAAAAACATGTACTATATTTTTACATGAATGATACTCATTAAATGTCAGCATCAGCCAGCTTCATCCCCAAGGTCTCCAGCCCCAGCTCCCTGGAGTGTCTCAAAACCCACCAGTGCTAACACACAAGAGGCAGTAGTGTGGCTGCCAGCAGTGGCCAGAAATGAGCATCAAACTGCTCTGCGTGCCCTGGCCTCCCTCCTAAACCTTGAATCTTTCTGCTACAGAGTTTCTGTAACTCTGAGTGCCTGGAGTGAAAGCTGCATGGATTTCACAAGATATTCATTTGTTGTCACAAGATAATCCTTTGTCCTCACAAAACACCTCCTTGTTCAGTAATAAAACATCTGCTACTTCATTTACTTACCTTTAGGAAATCATGTTCTGAACTCTTTGAAATGTACAAGGAGGGAATTAGATGCTATCAGTGGAATTCCTTTTGCCATAAAATGGTACCCTCTTGGAAGGGCCTGTGATTATTGTGAGGACATTTTAGGAGACACAAGTTTTTATATGAATTATTTTATATTTTAATTCATAATTTACCTTTATATTATGGGTGAGTCCAATTAATTTGGCCTTTACATTCTTCAAGTAATTTTAAAATAAGGTTAAATACTTAGGCAAGTTTGAAAAAAATAAGATACAGTTTATGTTTTAGAATGATTGTTTGGAGGAGTTTTTAGAATAGAATGAATTTAGTTGGAACCAGTCTTATCTTTAAATCAGACAAGAACAGTTTTTTTTTTCATTATGAGGACTTTAATGAAGAGTTTAATAGCATGAAAAGTAATCAAGTTGCTGCCTTTCCACAAATTATTATAATAACATCTTTTACCATAGTTACACAAAGACATTCCCTTAGACACTCAAACTGTACTAACATCAACTAATTTAAAATCTGAAAACTCCACTGACACAGAGAGCACTTAGGAGTTAATGTCAAATAACTCTTTGTGCAACTTTTGTAAAGATGGACATAGAAAAGGGAATTGAAAAAAAATCCAGGAAAATAAATTTGGGGAGAAACCTCAAATTTTATTTATTTTTATTTATTTATTTATTTTTATTTTTTTAATTTGACTTTACAATACTCTATTGGCTTTGCCATACATCGACATGAATCCACCACAGGTGTACACAAGCTCCCAATCCTGAATTTTAAAATTGAATGACTATGAGATAATGAATTGTGGAATGAAGAACACTAAAAAGGAGCCATGAATTATGGGTTCAAGTCCTGTCATTGCCACTAATCAGCTGGGTGAATTTAGGCAACTCACTTAATTTCTGTTGGTCTCCATCTATAAAATGACAGGATTGAAATAGATGATCTCCAAGGTCCCTTCTGGATTTGATAGGCTCTGATCTATCTATTACCTATGTTTTAAGAGCTTGAATTGCTCTAATTCTTCTTGAAAAATCAAATGAATAAGGCTTTATTTACCACCATGTTTTATAAAGCATTAGTGAGTGTTTCTGTTCTGAGAATGAGTAGTGGGACAAAGGATAGTTTAAGAGATGTTGCTTTATTTATCATATAAAATACAGCATTGCAATATAATTCTTTTCTTTTTTTTTTTTTTTGCAATAAAATCTCCATGCAGTTTTGACTTACTTAAATCCTTTGGCATTCTAGATGTGGATATGAAGGCAAGCCTATTTTTTAGTTTGTTGTCTAAAAACCATGTCTAACCTCTTCTTCCAGCAACCACTAGGTTTGTATTGAAAGGTTGTTGCTGAACCAGGAAAGACACCAGGATTCTTGGCCTCCGGAGGCCAGTGATGAGGCTTGATCACTTTTGTGTAATAAAGTTTTATTAAAGTATAAAAGAGATAGAGAAAGCTTTTGAGATAGACATCCAAAGGGAGCAGAAAGAATACCCCCATGTTAGTCTTTAGCCTAATGTTATATAGCTACTAGCAGTCTGCTAATTAAAGAAAGGAAATGTCTCAAAACTCAGAGAAAGGCACCAGGCCCCTCACAAGCAAATGTTTGTTTAAGGCAAACATTTCCACAAGAAAAATGCATAGGTTAACTCAAGGTTTGAGAAAAGTTAAGTTCAGGTGAAATCAGGTGATTACTTTAAGAGAAACCTCTTTTTATATTTGTATAGAGAAGGGGAAAAAATATAAAACTAGTTTGTCTCCTCCTGCTGCTTAATAGAGAGATAAAAAATGTCTGACACTTGCAGCCTATTTCCTCCATTTAGAGACCCTTGGCCTTCCTGCCTGTTACCCTCTCAGTATCACTTCAGATTTATGCCCTATTAACACACACACACACAAACATACCACAAGCACTTTGGCACTTTAATCTGAATGATAAGATTTCTCTTTCCCCCTCCTCTTTACTTTACTCCCTCTCTTTCCTTCCTCCCCAACCAAAGGTTTGGTGAGGGTAAGGGAAGGTTAAGCCAGCAGTTAACTGATGGAGTAATGGGGGAGCAATGCCCTCAAAGTAGCCCTTCAGCTATCTGATTTGAGGGCACCACTAACAATTAGAACTTGACAGTACAAGCATTCCCAGAAACAAAAAATTCAGTCTTTAGAAACAAGTGGTAAATGATGGAAAACAGAGTGAAGAATTTGGTTCTTCAAAAAGGAGCAAAATAGCACCAGTTGAGACGTGATCAGTTATCTTCTTTAGAATACTTTAAAAGAATAACAGCATGATCTCAGAAAATAGGAGTTGGTAAATGTTTCCCTTTGTATAAATATAAACTTGTGCTGAATGCTTGGTGAAGAGGGGGAAAGAGTAGAGTTTTTTAGTTTAATTTCAGAAAATGTTTTGACAAAATTTAGTGATGGCTTTTATCGTGAGATTTGCTAAAGATGCCTGATTCCCACAGTTGTAAATAAAATATTGACAGGAAATTGTGAAAAAAATATACCTATAGCAGCCAGACCAATGCTTTTCATGAAGTAGGCTCTGAAATACATATTAGTGAATGTATGAATTGAATTTAGAAGTTTGTAAGTTGAAAAAATAGAGTCTAGTCTAGTTTAAATTTCTTCATTTTACAAATGGAGAAACTGAGATCCAGACAAGTAAAATGACTTGATAAGATTCAGTTATCTATGAATAAGTTCATGCATTGAATTTCTTATGTGAAAGATATCAAAGACAGTATTCTATCAATATTGCTTCTAAAAAATAATAATATAATTAATAGATACATGTTGTAACTATGGAAACTTATGAAGAACCTCACTACAAAAGAATCCACTAATGCAATTATATCAATACTGGGATATGTGCTTTCTAGCGATAATTTCTTAAAGAGAGAGATAGACAGTGATGTGCACTTATGGTCAGCAATATATATTCTGAACAAAATATTTCTCAAACTAGGTATGGAAACAATAAAATTAAGCTGTATAATTCCAATATCTCTCCATAAAAACTTCACTTTGATTAAGTAATTCAAATTTAAATCAATAAAGTTATGATTCCCAAGAAAAGGTGGGGCGAAAAGGTCTGAAAAACTTAGTGGTCACCTGACCTTTGATTCTGAGGTCAAGTTTTATTACTAATTATCTTAATTTGTTCCACTGTCTATCTACCTCCACAATGTGCATATGTCTACCTGCATAAAATGAAAACAGCTAACATTTTTCAAGTGTTTACTGTGTGTCAGACACTGTTCTACATGTATACCTTGGCTAATTCTCACATCAGTTTTATGACATTTGGTACTACTATTGCCAGGACTTCCCTGGTGGCTCAGATGGTAAAACGTCTGCCTTCAATGTGGGAGACTTGGGTTTGATCCCTGGGTTGGGAAGATCCTCTGGAGAAGGAAATGGCAACCTACTCCAGCAATCTTGTCTGGAAAATCCCATGGACAGAGAAGCATGGTAGGCTACAGTCTATGGGGTCGCAGAGTTGGACACACACAGTGGCTGCAATGGACCATGCAGAAGCGAGGCCGAGAGAAGCTAACCATGCCCAAGGTCAGGGGAGGCGACTGAGAGTGCCAGGCTGCAACACCGCAGGAGTGGCCTAGAGGAGCTACACAACGTCCAAGGAGTGGCGGCTGTGCAGGTGCAGGAGGGCTGAGAGGAGCTACTCGATGTTTAAGGTCAGGAAGGGTGACTCGTCCAAGGTAGGGAGCAGGGGCTGTGCCTTGCTGAAGCAGCTGTGAAGAGATACCCCATGTCCAAGGTAAGAGAAACTCAAGTAGGAGGTAGGTGTTGCAAGATGGCATCAAAGGGCAGACACACTGAAACCATAATTACAGAAAACTAGCCGATCTGATCACACTAGGACCACAACCTTGTCTAACTCAATGAAACTAAGCCATGCCCTGTGGGGCCACTCAAGATGGGTGGGTCATGGTGGAGTGGTCTGACAGAATGTGGTCCACTGGAGAAGGGAATGGCAAACCACTTCAGTATTCTTGTGTTGAGAACCCCATGAACAGTATGCAAAGGCAAAATGATAGGATACTGAAAGAGGAACTCCCAGGTTGGTAGGTGCCCAATATGCTACTGGAGATCAGTGGAGAAATAATCCCAAAAAGAATGAAGGAATGGAGCCAAAGCAAAAACATTACCCAGCTGTGGATATGACTAGTGATAGAAGCAAGGCCCCATGCTATAAAGAGCAATATTGCATCAGTTCAGTTCAGTCGCTCAGTTCTGTCCGACTCTTTGTTACCCCATGAATTGTAGCATGCCAGGCCTCCCTGTTCATCACCATCTCCCAGAGTTCACTCAGACTCATGTCCATCGAGTCCATGATGCCATCCAGCCATCTCATCCTTGGTCGTCCTCTTCTCCTCCTGCCCCCGATCCCTCCCAGCATCAAAGTCTTTTCCAATGAGTCAACTCTTCGCATGAGGTGGCCAAAGTACTGGAGTTTCACCTTTAGCATCATTCCTTCCAAAGAAATCCCAGGGCTGATCTCCTTCAGAATGGACTGGTTGGATCTCCTTGCAGTCCAAGGGACTCTCAAGAGTCTTCTCCAACACCACAGTTCAAACGCATCAATACTTTGGC
>SJYV01043082.1:23133-53040 GCA_006410875.1 Neotragus pygmaeus | reverse complement strand
TGATCCCTGTCTCCTGTACAATGTCACAAACCTCATTCTATAGTTCATCAGGCACTCTATCTATCAGATGTAGGCCATTAAATGTATTTCTCACTTCCACTTATAATCATAAAGATTTGATTTGTGTCATACTTGAATGGTCTAGCGGTTTTTCCTACTTTCTTCATTTTAAGTCTGAATTTGGTAATAAGGAGTTCATGATTTGAGCCACAGTCAGATCAAAGGTGATAAGTAAAGAAACACCAAAGTAACACGCAAATTCGGCCTTGGAATGTGGAATGAAGCAGGGCAAAGACTAACAGAGTTTTACCAAGAAAATGCACTGGTCATAGCAAACACCTTCTTCCAACAACACAAGAGAAGACTCTACACATGGACATCACCAGATGGTCAACACCAAAACCATATATTACATCTACCTTATGCTTAGATTCTTGTCAAAATCTTAACTTTTTTTGGTATCTTTCTAAAATGCCCTTCGGAGGGGGCAGGATCGTGGTGGTGAACTAAGAAGACCCTGAGCTCACCTTCCCCCACAAACACACCAAATCTNACCATATATTACATCTACCTTATGCTTAGATTCTTGTCAAAATCTTAACTTTTTTTGGTATCTTTCTAAAATGCCCTTCGGAGGGGGCAGGATCGTGGTGGTGAACTAAGAAGACCCTGAGCTCACCTTCCCCCACAAACACACCAAATCTACAATTACTTATAGAGTGACTTTCACTGAAATTGACCCTGGGACTATCAGAACAGCCCTTCTACAACCAAGGCTGCAAAGAAAGATACAAAGTGTGACAGGAAGGGAGGAAAAGTCATCAGGTTGGAACCTATGCCCCATTGGTGGACACAGAAGAAGAGGGGGATCTCACAAGTTCATAGATCATCCCTAAGAAATGAGAGGTTTGAGGCCCATATTAGGCACCCCAACCTTGAGTTCAGATACCAAGAAAATAAGACCCACTACCTTGGTTGAAACCAGTGGGGCTTACCAGAGAATTCTAAGAAACTATGACTCTGCTCTTGAAGACTGCATGCTCCTAGTTCTAGCACATAGACAGCAGATTGAAAACTTCCTGGTGCTCTGGATAGACTGCCAGGATCACTCTAGCATGCATGTCAGTGCACACCAGGTTCCTGCTCCAGTCCCTCCTGCACCAGCGCTCAATCCTCTAGCCAGAACAGAGAGATATTTTTGGCTTTGTATACACACACCCTGGGGAAGAAGTGAAGCCAGCCAGCTTGGGCCCCACTGCCACCCTGTACAAGAGTACACCAAGAAAGGAACTGAGCCAGATCAGGCTAGAGCTCTTCATCTATTCAGGGCAAAGACTTCAGAAGTGTAGCTTCATCTCTGAACAAGGCAGAGATCCAGAGCCAGATCATAAGTATAGATCCAACCCCCAAGGCTGTGGACATGCCCCCAACCAAGACAGAAACAGCTATCATGCCAAGAAGAAGCCCAGCTTCCTCAGGCTCCTGCCCCAGGTCTGTACCCACCTCCTGATAAGGTGGTGACCACCACCCAAATAAACAAAAGAAGAAATGAAAGAGGAGAAATTACACCTGACATCATGAAATACAATAATAAAAGAATACTGCATCAAGAGTTATATGCCAACAAATTGGACAACCTAAAATAAATGGGTAAATTCCTAGAAAAATATAATTTTCTAAGTCTGAATTAGGAATAAATTGATAATCCAAACAGACTGATTACTATTATATAAATTAAATCAGTAATCAAAAAACTCCCAACAAACAAAAGTCTAGGGGAATTCTACCAAACATAAGGAAGAGCTAATACCTATCCTTCTCAATTCCAAAAAAAAAATAAATGAAGAGGAGGTAATACTCCCAAATTCATTGCGTGAGGTCAACATTACCCTGATACTAAAACCAGAGAAAAACACTCCCAAATAAAAATAAAATTACAAGCCAACATCCCTGATGAATGTTGATGCAAAAGTCATCAAGAATTGTTAGTAACTCAAATCCAATGATCAAATCCAATGAATTATACACCATGATCAAGTGAGACATTACAGGAATACAAGTACGGGTCAAAATCTGCAAATCAGGACTCGCTGGTGGTACAGTGATTGAGAATCCACCTTGCAATGCAAGGGACAAGGGTTTAATCCCTGGCTGGGGTTCTAAGATCCCACATGCTTCAGAACAACTAAGATCATGTGCCACAACAAAGATCTTGTTTGTTCAACTAAGACCTGAGGCAACCAAACAAATAAATAAACATACTTTTTAAAATCAGCAAATAAACCAATGTTATACACCACATTAATAAAATGAAGGATAAAAATCACATGATCATCTCAATAGATTCAGAAAAAAACATTTGACAAAATTCAATACTCATTCATGATAAAAACTCCCAACAAAGTTGGTATAGAGGGAACATATTTCAACATAATAAAAGCTATTTATGACAAATTCACAGTTAACATCATACTCAATGGTGAAAAACAGAAAGCTTTTTCTCTAAAATCAGGAACAAGACAAGGATGGCCACTATAACCACTACTTTTTAACATAGTATTGGAAGTTTTAGCTGCAACAATCAGACAAGAAAAAGAAATAAAGGCATAGAAATTAGAAGGGAAGAAATTAAAAACTGTTACTATTTGCAGATTACATGACACTATATATAGAAAACTCTAAAGTCTTCACCAAATATATATATATATATATGAGAACTAATAAATTAATCCAGTAAAGTTGCTGGATACAAGATTAGTATACAGAAATATGTTGTTTTTCTATACACTAATAATAAACTATCAGAAAGAGAAAGAAAATCACATTTACAATCACATAAGGAATGAACGAACAGGAAAAAAATTAACCAAGGAGGTGAAAGACCTATGGTCTGAAAACTATAAGACATTATGAAGGAAACTGAGGATGATATAAATAAGTGGAAAGGTATCCCATGTTTATGGATTGGAAGAATTAATATTGTTAAAAAGTTTATATTACCCAAAGCAATCTCCAGGTTTAATGCAATCCATGACACTTTCCCAGAAATTGGCCAAATAATCCTAACATTGATATAGAACCAGAAAAGACCCTGAATAGCCAAAGTAATCTTGAGAAAAAGAACAAAGTTGGAGGTATCTCACTCCCTGGCTTTAAACTACACTATACATTTTCAGTAATCAAACAGCATGGTTCCGGCACACAAGCAGACACTTAGAACAAGGGAATGGAACACAGAGCCCAGAAATAAACCCATGCACATATGGTCAATTAATTAATGACAGAGGAGCCAGGAATGTAAAATGGGGAAAGGACAGTCTCTTCAATAAATGCTGTTGGGAAAATAAGACAGCCAATGCAAAAGAATGAAACTGGATGATTATCTTACACCATATACAAAAATTAGGTCAAAAGGGAGTAAAGACTTGAATGTAAGATCTGATACAGCAAAATTCCTAGAAGAAAACCTAGGTAGTAAGCTCCTTGACATAGATCTTAATGATAGTTTTTTTTTTAATTTGACACCAAAATAAAAGTAATAAAAGCAAAAATAAACAAGTGGGAATACATCAAACTATTTCCACAACAAGAGAAACAATAAAATGATAAGGCATCAAACAGAATGGGAGAAAATACTTGCAAATCATCTATCTGATAAAGTGTTCAGGTCAGTCGTGTCCAACTCTGCGACCCCATGAATCGCAGCATGCCAGGCCTCCCTGTTCATCACCAACTCCTGGAGTTCACTCAGACTCACGTCCATCGAGTTGATGATGCCATCCAGCCATNTTCATGATTGCTGTCTCCTGCGTTGGCCCTTCTCACCTCCTAAGGCTCAGTTTTCTACTTTAACTTCCAGAAGGCGAGAAGCAAAGATGAGGACACACACGAGGCCCAGATAGTCTGCACAACATCCCCCCTAGAAGGTTCGAGAAGCCTGTGCTGACAGGCTGAGCTCAGGCCATAGGTTCGCAGGCCAAGAAGGCTCCATTGTAGGTTGGGGATTCACAAGGATGGCCCCACTCACATGCCCGTCTCAGAGGCTCACCCACCGCATCCCATCCCCGCCACCCCACTACCGCCAAGCATCCCTCGAGCTGAGGGCAAAGTCTCTAAGGAACACAAGAGGCCGGCCTCCACGTGGAGAAGCTCGCCGCCTCATCAGCAAAGGCTGGGTCAGGAAACTCTATCATACCTTCCTCGTGCCTGTGCTTGTGTCCCAGGTCCGTCAGCTCTCGTTTGACTTGGAAGGGGCCCTATTTTCCAGGCCTCTGAGAGGAAAGACCCATGCTCAGGAGCAGCCCAGGGCTCCCCCTAGCCCCAGTCCTGCAAGGTGACAGGGGACAGTTCTGTCGCATGCAGCACTGGCCTCAGAGCAGTGGCACAGCCTCTCAGCCTGGAGCTGAGGTTGTGTGGGACGGGCACTCACCCTTCATTCTCTAGGAGAACCATCCTGTGGGGTCGAACTGGATAGGACATGGACCGCTGGGAGCTGTGGGCCCCGTGAAGCTTTAAACTGCCTGTCTGCCCAGGGTGCTTCTTACTACCAGGACTCACAGGTGACCTTGTTAGGATCTCCCGCTAGCAAGGCCTGAAACAGGTAGGTCTCTAACAACACTGGTCAGAGAGTGTAAGAAATGTCCACAAAGTCATACAGGTTGTCAGTGGTAGGAATGACAGGGGCCCCTTATCAGCACTGATCAGTCAGCAGAAAGATGTCCTGAAGTCCACTTTGCCACGTCTCCAAGTCCTATGTGAGACAGGCAGGATGCCAGAGAGCGCACTGAACTGAGAAGATCCNTCATACAGGTTGTCAGTAGTAGGAATGACAGGGGCCCCTTATCAGCACTGATCAGTCAGCAGAAAGATGTCCTGAAGTCCACTTTGCCACGTCTCCAAGTCCTATGTGAGACAGGCAGGATGCCAGAGAGCGCACTGAACTGAGAAGATCCAATCAGTAACAGGTATTTAACGGTTCAGTTCAGTCGCTCAGTCGTGTCCGGCTTTTTGCAACCCCATGAATTGCAGCATGCCAGGCTTCCCTATCCATCACCAACTCCTGGAGTTCACTCAGACTCACATCCATCGAGTCGGTGATCCATTCAGCCATCTCATCCTCTGTCGTTCCCCTTCTCCTCCTGCTCCCAATCCCTCCCAGCGTCAAAGTCTTTTCCAATGAGTCAACTCTTCGCATGAGGTGGCCAAAGCACTGGAGTTTCAGCTTTAGCATNTGATGCCATCCAGCCATCTCATCCTCGGTGGTCCCCTTCTCCTCCTGCCCCCAATCCCTCCCAGCATCAGAGTCTTTTTCAATGAGTCAACTCTTCACATGAGGTGGCCAAAGTACTGGAGTTTCAGCTTTAGCATCATTCCTTCCAAAGAAATCCCAGGGTTGATCTCCTTCAGAATGGACTGGTTGGATCTCCTTGCAGTCCAAGGGACTCTCAAGAGTCTTCTCCAACACCACAGTTCAAAAGTATAAATTCTTCAGCACTCAGTCTTCTTCACAGTCCAACTCTCACATCCATACATGACCACAGGAAAAACCATTGCCTTGACTAGACGGACCTTAGTCAGCAAAGTAATGTCTTTGCTTTTGAATATGTTACTATCCAAAATATACAAAGAACTTGTATAAGTCAAAAGTGAAACAAGTGAAATCTGATTCAAAGAATAACCAAATGACCTGCATAGATATTTTCTTCTAAAAAATACATACAGATGGCCAACAGATACATGAAAAAATGTTCTACATCACTTATCACCAGGGATATGCAAACCGAAGCACAACAAAATATCACCTCACACATTTTAGAATGGCTATTATCAAAAAGACCAGAAATAATAAATGTTGGTAAAGATGTGGATGAAAGGGTATCCTCATGCACTGTTGGTGGGAACATAAAATGGTACAGGCACTATGGAAAACAGTATGGAGTTTCCTCAAAAAATAAAACTAGAACTACTTTATGATCCATCAATTCTACTCTTGAGTATATATCCAAAGAAATTAAAAACATTAATTAGAAAAGATATATGCATGTCAATGTTCATAGTGGCATTTTATTTATAATAGTCATAATATAGAAGTAACCTAGGTGTCCTATAACAGATGAATGAATAAAAAATATATGATACACTTACACAATGGAATATTATTCAACTATAAAATGAATATGATTTTTTTCCATTTGTTACAATATAGATTGACATGGAGAGTATTATATTTGGTAAAATAAATCTGATAGAGATAGACAAATACTACATGTTTTCATTTATATGGGGAATCTAAAAAATAATACAAGGAATCAATGTAACAAAAAGAAACAGATTCACATATACCAAGAACAAACTATCGGCTACCAATGGGGAGCAGGATAGAGGGAGTAGCTAGATAGGTAAAGGGGATTAAGAGGTACAACTACTATGTATAAAATTGGTAAGTTACAAGGATGTAATGTACAGCACAGGAAATATAACAAATATTTAGTAATAACTTTATATGGAGTATAATGTATAAAAATATGGAATCACTATGTTGTACACCTGAACTAATATAACACTGTAAGTCAACTATACTTCAGTCAATTAAAATAAATAGATAGATAGACAGCCTTCTAATCCATTCTCCCAGCATTTTATCTACCCAAAAAATAAGTGTAACTCAGACTTCAGTAGTTATATTTAGTGTGTTTGAGGAGCCAGATTATTCATTATTTATAAATCTCATGGCAAAATGAAAGCCAGTCATGCACTGGAGAAAAGTACACTGGACTCTGCATTGGGAGATATAATTTGGCCCTTGCTCTGCCTTGAGCATGTGTTTCAATCTCTTTACCTCTCTGTCTCTATCTCTCTCTCTCTTTGCTTCAATTTTACGTTTTCTAAAATGAAGAGAATCAGCTATATGTTCTTTAAGGTGCCTTCTGAAACAGAAGAGAGGGGGGCAGGGCACAACCTTTAAAAGAATGACATACCATAGGACATGACAAAAATTGGTTAGAACCAACTTGGTCCAAGATGGTGGAAGATTCGACTTCCAGTGGACTTTGAGTCTCATTATATGCATACTGTAATACATTAACATACTAAATGACACAACCACCAGTGCCATGACAGTTCTGAGGTTAGCTATAAAAGGTCAAAAAGTGTGCAGTGGCCTAATTCCTGGGAATGCCCATCTCTTCCCTGAAATAATTGAAATAATCTTCCCACTCATTAGCCAATGAAATTATCCAGCCCCTCAAAACTAGACACTCCATATTACAGGGCCTCTTGCCTTCTGCGATGGCCCACACTCTGTGAAGTGTCTTTTTCCCCAAGGCCTCTTGCTTTTTAGACAAACCTCTTTCTATCTATGGAATGTGTATCTCTCCAAATAAATCCATTTTTTACCTATCACTTTGTCTCTCATTGAATTCTTTATGCCATGAGACATCAAGAAGCTGAGCTTCACAATTGATGCAAATCAAAACTACAATGAAGTATCACCTCACCTGTCAGTATGACCATCCTCAAAAATCTATAAGCAACAAATTCTGGAGAAGATGTGGAGAAAAGGGAACTCTTCTGCATGGTTGATGGGAATGTAAACTCCCACCAGTCACTATTGATACAGCCAGTATGCAGATTCCTTAAAAAAACTAGGAATTAGTTAGGATGACCCAGCAATCCCACTACTGAGCATATACCCTTAGAAAACCATAATTCAAAAAGACACTTGTACCTCAATGTCCACTGCAACACTATTTACAATAGCCAGGACATGGAAGCAACCTAGATGTCCATCAACAGATGAATGGATAAAGATGTGGTACATACAATGAAATATTATTAGCAATAGAAAATAATGCATTTAAGTCAGTTCTAATGAGATGGATGGACCTAGATCCTGTTATACAGAGTGAAATAAGTCAGAAAGAGAAAAACAAATATTGCATATAAATGCATACATATGAAATCTAGAAAAATCATACTGATGAACTTATTTGCAGGGCAGGAATAAAGACACGGGCATAGAGAACTGAATTGTGGACATAGCAGGGAAAGAAGAGGGTGGGATGAATTGAGAGGATAGCACTGACATATATACACTACTGTGTGTAAAATGGATAGCTAGTAAGAAGTTGCTGGGAACACAGAGGACTCAACCTGGAGCTCCGTGATGACTTAGAGAGGTGGCATGGGGGGATTGGAAGGGAATATATGTATACATCTGGCTGATTCACATTGTTGTATAGAAGAAACCAACACAGCACTGGAAAACAATTATCCTCAAATTAAAAATATTTTAAAAAGAACCCGAGGTTCATTAAGTTCTGAGAACAGGTAGATGAGCTCAAATAAAAGACTGGGTTCAAGTCCTAATCTGGATTTATGCCAGGTGGAGTCCAGCATGTGGGTTTCAGTTCCATCTGAGTTGTGCAGTTTCACTTCCAGATACAGTATAAAGTTATATGATCCTGTTACTGAATGCCCGATACACAGTAAGGTCAAACAATACCAAAATGTCAAAGTGTGGAGCAGAGAAAGGTTAACTGAAGGGCCATACTAGAGATGGGTGTCTCAGTTCAGTTCAGTTCATTCACTCAATCTTGTCCAACTTTTTGAGACCCCATGAACTGCAGCACACCAGGCCTCTCTGTCCGTCACCAACTCCCAGATTTCACTCAAACTCATGTCCATAGAGTCAGTGATGCCATCCAGCAATCTCATCCTCTGTTATTCCCTTCTCCTCCTGCCCCCAATCCCCCGCAGCACTGGAGTCTTTTCCAATGAGTCAACTCTTCACATGAGGTGGCCAAAGTACTGGAGTTTCAGCTTTAGCATNTGGGAGAATGGCATTGAAGAATATATACTATTATGTAAGAAACGAATCACCAGTCTATGTTTGATACAGAATGCAGGACGCTTGGGGCTGGTGTACGGGGATGATCCAGAGAGACGTTGTGGGGTGGGAGGTGGGAGGGAGATTCGGGATTGGGAGCTTGTGTGCACCTATGGTGGATTCGTGTCGATGTATGGCAAACCCAACAGAGTATTGTAAATTTAAATTTAAAAATAAATAAATTAATTAATTAAAATAAAATAAAAGGTGGATATTATATACTATGTTGGGTTTTAGTCAATATATAAAAATTGTTTGTGGTTAATATGTTAGGTGTCCAAAAGCACACTGACATATTCAAGAATCTTTGGAAAGCTTCTTGACTATTCTAAACATACTCAATTAAGTTTAGTTAATTACTTGAGAAATTAATACAATTAATTTACTTATAAAATATTTATTCTACCCAGGTAGTTTAAAAAGTAATGTATCTAAACTATATGTGAGTTATTAATTTGAATTTGTGAGATTCTCTAAATATGTGGCACCAAGTCTCCTGTGTTGAGGCCAGGTTGATTATGGTTGGAAAAGGCAGTCTCTAGTGCACAGTGTTTCGACCCCTATTCAGTCATATCACCTGGGCCTGGAACACTTCCTATCCAACAAAGAGCCCACACAGCCTCTGCTGGACTTATTATCTCCTTGTATGCTGGCATGAATGCTCAGTCACTTCAGTAGTGTCTGACTCTTTGCTACTCTATGGACTGTAGTCTGTCAGGCTCCTCTGTCCATGGGATTATATCCAGTCAAGAATACTGGAGTGAGTTGCCATTCCCTTTTCCAGGGGGTCTTCCCGACCCAGGGGTCACACCTGCATCTCCTGAATCTCCTGCTTTGCAGGCCAGTTCTTCACTGCTGAGCCACCAGGAAGCCCACCTCCTTGTATGGTAATATCTATTTGTTCTTTTGTTCTGCTTAGGTGAGTACTTGAGTACTCAAGCACACTCTCAGCTTTCAGTATTTCAGACTCCACTGGAAGGGAGAGTTGTCCTTTTACTGAAGAATGAGTGTTGCCAGTAGGCCCATTGCTTTTCACTAGCTGCCTTGATCACGTGCTACCCCTGGGGAACTGCTATTCACTGTTGGAGCTGATCTTGCCCTGTGTCTTCTCTAGACGAATAAAGGCTTTGTCCATCCAGTATTTGACTGTGCTGCTTTCCTNGTTGCCAGTAGGCCCATTGCTTTTCACTAGCTGCCTTGATCACGTGCTACCCCTGGGGAACTGCTATTCACTGTTGGAGCTGATCTTGCCCTGTGTCTTCTCTAGACGAATAAAGGCTTTGTCCATCCAGTATTTGACTGTGCTGCTTTCCTTGGCTACTATTGATACCAAGATGCAGTGAGAAGAATCATTTGGACTTCTGTATCTGGTGCCTGGCATTGTAATGATCTTTGATAATTCTTCAGGTCATTGAAGTCCTTCCCTGGAATTGGTGAATAATACACACAGTGTTCTTCTCAAAAACTATAATAGTGATGATGAGATGATACCAGGGCAAATGATAATGGGAATTATAAGGGTTTCAGAATCAAATGCCATAGTCTGTATATAAGAAATATTAATTTGTTAAGGATCCATGTAAGTGTGAACTAAAAAACAATAGTTAAAAACTTTAGTCAAAATATGTTTAATAATTGATTATAAAATATGATAATAATTTGGAAATGCTCATATTTTCCTGGAATCCACAGTACTGTTGGTTGTTATACTTAATATTTGAAATTTTAAATTTGGAGAGCCAGCCATGAGTCTTCATTTTTACTTCCTTTCTTAAATGATGACAAAGACCCTTCCATCAAATGGACTGCCTTGCGTGTCTCCTTCTGGTTCAAAAGTAATATTCTTAGAAGCCCCTAGAAGCCTCAAATAGTAAATTTGCCTTTGCCAATCCCAAGTGCCTTATTAGGATTTCTGAGTATGTATTAAATATTTCTTTCTTCTCTAAAAAAGTACCATGAAGACCAGTCATTTAAGATCCAATTATATACTATGCTCATCTTCTGCTTCTTATTTCTTATATAGGTTCATTAGAAAATTCTTCATTGAAAAGTTTAGACTCACATGCAATGCTCTCCTTATCCCATCCCTTCCCTGTGTATCCTTTTGGATCTTAAATCAATATAACTACCAATGATGGATGTAAACAGTTTAACTTTTGGTGAAAACTGACACAGGAAAAACTTATTAATTACATAATACTTGCAATCATAATGGAATTCTGGAAGGCTTTAACGTCACTGCAACCACTCCAGAGTACAGGTTTTTCAAATATCTTCCATGGGTATTTCTACATTTCCATAAATGTCCCTTAATTTTGTTCCTCCCCATGTAGAGTATTGATAGGAGTTGGTGAGACTAGAAGAGAAGGGAAAGTGGGAGTAAATAGTCAGCATTATAAGCATAAAGACATTCTAGCCTGGCTAAATTTATTGTATTGGTATGATAAGCATTTGCAAAAACCACACATTTTGCTAGGAATCTTTAAACAACCTGCATATGAAAAAGTCAGTGTCTGAGACCACTACTGCATATTTTAGGATGACATGGATTGATGGGGTACAAAATAAAAAAAAAAGCCACCTCATAGGCAAATACTCATTTTAAAGCCACTTAAATTGCCAGCACATTTTGTCTTACAAATGTAAAGCTATATTTTCAAGACACAAAACCAAAATAGTACTGAAATCCATTAGAAAGTACGTGTGAAGGAGTCAGGCTTTGAAGACTTGGTTTTGATGATTTGAAAGCAGAGGAAGAACATCAAACTAATTTCCACCTGTATAGGGATTTGTCTTCCTCGCTCATTTAATATCAGAGCCAACAGTAACAAATGGTTTACTATGACCCTAAAACTCTCTCTTCATTTAGAGAACTGATTGGCAAGTCTATGAACAAATAGGTCATTTTCCATAGAAGGGTTATCATATATGCACTTTTTATTGCCATATTTGAAATCCCTTCATATTTTAGTTAAACTGTAATCCTTCACATGCTGACTACACAAGTATATTCTATGACCATGGATTAGTGACAGTGGTTAGTAAAAATAATTACTCATTATAATTAACAACAGCATGGTAAATCTTCCAGGCTACTTAGTTCAACATATAAGGTTAAATTTGAAAGACATCTTTCTTTTTATTCAATCCTTCACATCAGATGGGACTATTTGTTATCCTTGTTTTCTAACACTGGATATAGGACAGAGAGATAAAAACAACTTGCCAAAGGTCAAACAGAATATCAGGAAAAGTACTGGGAATAAAACTTCAGGGTTACTGATAACGAGGCACTTGATTCTATTGCCTGACATTCTCATGCATGGTATTCTGACTTGTCTCCTATAAGATGCACTACTATTGCCACTTCATTCTCTATAATTAATTGCTTATTAGACTGGAGCTAACATGAAACAACACCAAACAGTGGTAGATATGGTACTATTTTGAAAGAGAAATTTGAACAGAATCGAGCTCAACTGTGACTCAAACATTCAGAAGAATCAGTTGAACTTTGCAATACTTTTAACCATTCCTCTTTTAGTTTACCTTGAAAGTTCAAATCTCAGATTTGTCTTGGAAAATTACTTTTCACATTTCTCATAACAAGTCACACCTTCTATTAGCACACGATCAATTTTGTTGCTAACTGGTCATAATCAGACAATACAGCCAAAGACAAAAGATGCTCACAAAAACTTAACTGGCCGTATCTCAACTTCAAATTTATAGTACTAAAGTGTGTCATTAATATACTTATGAATAGAGCTACATACAAGGAAATATTCATGTTTATATGATATGTACTGATTGAAAATAGACATCCTGTCAAAAATCCATCTGTAGAAGTCTACTTTAGAGATAGTTTATTATGCTGTCAGGTCACTAAATATATAAATCCTCCTCTTGTACTTAGAAGAATTTTCATGGAAAAAGAAAAACATTTAAGACAACTGTATCAGCAGTTGCATATACTGAAATGCATGATGTAGGAAAGTGGGAGATATATTAAATTTTCATTTTTCAAGCTGTCTCTGTATTGGGCTACTAAATTGATATGTTTATAAAATTAAACTACATAGCAGAGAGAAATATTCCTCAAATTGGTTTTACAGATGTTTTAATTGAATATCTTTTGGAGTGGGGTGTAAGAAATTGAACTGACTGGTCATTTTAACACATTAAAATAATCTGTGCAGATTATATGAATATTAAAATAAAAAATGGGATCACAATAGTTCAAAAATATGGGTGTTATCATTAGTTCTCTTTCTGGCATTATTATGCACATTCCTAATACATAGAACTAGATGCACTAGTAGGCTGAATTTCTCTGTTTTGCATTCCTACTACCTTTTTAACCCAGATTCTTATCAATGCAATAAGTCATGTGCCAATTCAGAGTTAGAAACCAGAACTAAGGCTAAACTATTGTGTTTTTCAAGCAAAATGTTTTTACCTGCTTTGCCTAATCTTATGCTAAATACTCTAAATAGGTCACTGGGTAACACTTGTAGCTCTTACCTTGATATAACTGATTCCATTCTTAATTAAATTTTATGACAGCTCAGATCTGAAAAGCAATCTATTGTTCCCCTGTCAGATTTAGAAAAGACTGATATGTCCAAAGGCTTCCCTTGTTACTCAGCTGGTAAAGAATCTGCCTGCATGTGGGAGACCTGGGTTCAGTCCCTTGGTTGAGAAGATTCCCTGGAGAAGGGAAAGGCTACCCACTCCAGTATTCTGGCCTGGAGAATTCCATGGACTGTGTAGTCCGTGGGGTCTCAAAGAACTGGACATGACTGAGCAACTTTCACTTTCAGCACTTCCCTTGTGGCTCAGGTGGTAAAGAATCCTCCTGTAATGCAGGAGACCTGGGTTCAATCCCTGGTTTGGAAAGATCCCCTGGAGAAGGGAAAGGCTACCCACTCTAGTATTCTGGCCTGGAGAAGTCCAGGGACAAAGTCAGGCATGACTGAGCGATTTTCACTCAGTCGCTCGTAAGTGAATTCATCTTCTCCTGCGAGAGCTCAAAAATTACAACTCACTGCTGAACAACTGTAGACTGGAGAATGTTGTATCCCACCAAAAATATACCCCATGTACAAGGGCAAAGGAGAAGCCCCAGCAAGATGGTAGGAGGGGCAAAATCACATTTAGAATCAAACCTCATACCCACCAGAGACACTTGGAGGACTCAAACAAAATCTTGTGCACACCAGGAGACCACAGAGACTGAACCAGACCTGCCTTTGAGTGAGTGTCTCCTGTAGAGGTATGGATCAGCAGTGGGGATCTGCTGCAGGGTCAGGGGTTCTGGGTGCAGTAGACCTGGGTATGGCATAAGCCCTCTTAGAGGAGGTCACCATTAACCCTACCATAGAGCCACCAGAACTTCACAGGACTGGGAAAACAGATTCTCAGAGGGCACAAACAAAACCTTTTGTGCAGAGAAAGGAGCAGTGACCCCACAGGAACCTGACCCAGACTTGCCCATGAGTATCCAGGAGTCTCTGGTGGAGGCATAGGTTGGCGGAGGCCTGGTGCAGGGTCAGTGACATTGAGTGCAGCAGTAGGGGCATGGGATCTTTTGAAGGAGGTCACCATTATCTTCATTACCTCCACCATAGTTTAACCTCAGGTCAAACAACAGGGAGGGAACACAGTCCCACCCATCAACAGAAAATTGGATTAAAGATTTACTGACCATGGCCCCAAGCTCATCAGAACAAGACCCAGTTTCCCTCTCAGTCTCTTCCATCAAGAAGCTTCCATAAGCCTCTTATCCTTATTCATCAGAGGACAGACAGAAGGAAAACCACAATCACAGAAAACTAATCAAACTGATCACATGGACCACAACCTTGTCTAATTCAATGAAAACATGAGCCATGCCATATAGGGCCACCCAAGATGCATGGATCATGATGGAGAGTTCTGATGAAATGTGGTCCACTGGATAAGGGAATGGCAAACCACTTCAGTATTCTTGCCTTGAGAATCCCATGAACAGTATGAAAAGGCAAAAAGATATGACACTGAAAGATGATTTCCCCAGGTCAGTAGGTGCCCAATATGCTACTGGAAAACAGTGGAGAAATAACTCCAGAAAGAATGAAGAGATGGAGCCAAAGAAAAAAACAACACTCAGTTGTGGATGTGACTGGTGATGGAAATACAGTTCAATGCTGTAAAGAACAATATTGCATAGGAACCTGGAATGTTATCTCCATTAATCAAGGCAAATTAGAAGTGGTCAAACATAAGATGGCAAGAGTGAATATCAACATTTTAGGAATCAATGAAGTAAAATGGACTGGAATGGGTGACTTTAACTCAGAAGACCATTATATCTACTACTGTGGGCAAGAATCCCTTAGAAGAAATGGAGTAGCCCTCATATTTAACAAAAGAGTCCGAAATGCAGTACTCAGATGCAATCTCAAAAATGACAGAATGATCTCTGTTCATTTCCAAGGCAAACCATTCAACATCACAGTAATCCATGTTTATGCCCCAACCACTAATGTTGAAGAAGCGGAAGTTGCACAGTTCTATGAAGACCTACAAGACCTCCTAGAACTAACACCAAAAAAAGATGTCCTTTTCATCATAGGGGACTGGAATGCAAAAGTAGGAAGTCAAGAGATAACTGGAGTAACAGGCAAATTTGGCCTTTGAGTACAGAATGAAGTAGGGCAAAGGCTAACAGAGTTTTGCCATCACTGGTGATAGCAAACACCCTCTTCCAACAACACAAGAGAAGACTCTATACACATAGACATAACCAGATAGTCAATAATGGAAATCAGATTGATTATATTCTATGCAGCCAAAGACGTAGAAGCTCTATACAGTCAGCAAAAACAAAACCAGGAGCTGACTGTGGCTCAGAACATGAACTCCTTATTGCCAAATTCAGACTTAAATTCAAGAAAGTAGGAAAAACCACTAGAACATTTAGGTATGACCTCAGTAGATTCAAGGGATTAGATCTGATAGAGTGCCTGAAGAACTATGGACAGAGGTTTGTAACATTGTACAGGAGGAAGTGATCAAGCCCATCCCCAAGAAAAAGAAATGCAAAAGGCAAAATGGTTGTCTGAGGAGGCCTTACAAAAAGCTGAGAAAAGAAGAGAAGTGAAAGCAAAGGTGAAAAGGAAAGATATACCCATTTGAAGGCAGAGTTCCATTTGAATGCAGAGCTCCAAAGAATAGTAAGTAGAGATAAGAAAGCCTTCCTAAGTGATCAATGCAAAGAATTAGAGGAAAACAATAGAATGGGAAAGACTGCTGCTGCTGCTGCTGCTAAGTCACTTCAGTCGTGTCCGACTCTGTGCGACCCCATAGACGGCAGCCTGCCAGGCTCCCCCATCCCTGGTATTCTCCAGGCAAGAACACTGGACTAGAGATCTCTTTAAGAAAATTAGAGATAGCAAGGGAACATTTCATGCAATGATGGGCACAATAAAGGACAGAAATGGTATAGACCTAACAGAAGCAGAGGATATTAAGAAGAGGTGGCAAGAATACACAGAAAAACTATATAAAAAACATCTTCATGACCACGATGGTGTGATCACTAAGCTAGAGCCAGACATCCTGGCATGCAAAGTCAAGTGTAGGAAGCATCACTACAAACAAAGCTAGTGGAGGTGATGGAATTCCAGTTGATCTATTTCAAATCCTAAAAGAAAGTCCTGTGAAAGTGTTGCACTCAACATGTCAGCAAATTTGGAAAACTCAGCAGTGGCTACAGGACTGGAAAAGATAAATTTTCATTCCAGTACTAAAGAAAGGCAATCTCAAAAAGTGTTCAAACTACCACACAATTGCACTCAACTCAGTAGCAAAGTAATGCTCAAAATCCTCCAAGCCAGGCTTATGTGAGAATTGGACTATAAAGAAAGCTGAGTGCCAAAGAACTGATGCTTTTGAACTGTGGTTTTGGAGAAGATTGTTGAGAATCCCTTGGACTTCAAGAAGACACAACCAGTCAATCTTAAAGAAAATCAGTCCTGAATATTCATTAGAAGGACTGATGTTGATGCTTTAGCTCCAGTACTTTGGCCACCTAATGTGAAGAACTGACTCCTTGGAAAAGACTCTGATGCTGTGAAAGATTGAAGGCCAGAAGAGAAGGGGATGACAGATGATGAGATGGTTGAATGGCATCACTGACGCAATGGACCTGAGTTTGAGTAAGTTCCACTAGTTGGTGTTGGACAGGGAAACCTGTTGTGCTGGAGTCCATGAGGTTGCAAAGAGTCAAGCATGACTAAGCCACTGAACTGAACTGAGCTGAACTGATATGTCCAAGTGCATCATTACTGGTTGATACCAAATTGATGTCTATGTCTATAGGAAACCAATACACTGGATAATTGAACCTGTTCCACACATTTAGAAAAATTTACAGGAGATTTTCCTGTTTAATAATTTAGGGCCAGAATAGTAAAAAATCAGTTCTTTCAAACGGGTTCCATAAGATTTTTTATAGATATATCATGCATGAAAGCAGAATATTACATTCAGTTCACATTATCTGAATAAATGTAACATTCATCTTTTTTTAAAAGACTATTTTTTAGAACAGTTTTATGTTTACAACAAAATTGAGAGGAAAATACAGAGCATTCTCATATATCCCCTATGTCCATGCATGTGCTTCATTATTAATATTATCAACAGGCTCCTTTCATTATTGATATTACTCACCAAAATAGTACTTTTTTTTTATTAAGAATGACACATCCTGATCACTCAATATTCATAGTTTACCTTAGAGTTCACTCTTGGTGTTGTGCAGTCTATGGGTTTGGATAAAATATTATGACATATGCATTATAATAATATCACACAGAGTATTTTCACTGCCCTAAGGATACCCTGGGCTCCACCTATTCTTGCCTCATAACTAACTAACCCATGGCAACAATGGATCTTTTTACTATCTTGATAGTTTTGCCTTTTATAGAATGTCAAATTGTTGGAATCACCCAGTAGGTAGCCTTTTCAGATCGGCATCTTTCACTTAGTGATATGTTACTTAAGGTTTCTCCATGTCTCCATGTCTTTCCATGGCTTGAGAGTTCATTGCTTTTTAGTGCTGAATGAAGTTTTGTTGTCTGAATGTACCACAGTTTATCTATTCACCTACTGAAGATATCTAGGATGCTTCTAAGTTTTGGTAATGGTAATAGCTGCTATAAACATTCACATATAGGTTTGTGTGTGTGTGTGTGTGAACCTAAGTTTCCAGCTGCTTTGGATAAATACCAAGGAGTGTAAATTCTAGATTTTATGGTAAGAGTATGTTTAGTTTTGTAAGAAATCACTAAACTGTCTTCCAAAATGGTCATATGATTTTTCACTCCTAGGAGCAGTATAAGAATGTTCCTGTTTCTCTTTTGCTGTCTCACATACAGGGTTATCATTACCATCTTTCTAAATTCCATATATATGTGTTAGTATACTGTATTGATGTTTTTCTTTCTGGCTTACTTCACTCTGTATAATAGACTCCAGTTTCATTCACCTCATTAGAACAGATCTAAATGTATTCTTTTTAATGGCTGAGTAGTACTCCATTGTGTATATATACCAACACGTGTATACCTGTGGTGGATACATGTTGATGTATGGCAAAACCAATACAATATTGTAAAGTAATTAACCTCCAATTAAAATAAATAAATTTATATTTTTAAAAAAGAATGTTGCTGTTCCTCCACATGTTTCGCAGAACTTGGTGTTGTCAGTGTTCTGGACTTTGACCATTCTATTAATAATAGATGTGCAGTGATATCTCATAATTTTGATTTGCTTTTTCCTAATAGCAAATAACATGGAACAGCCCTTCGTGTGCTTATTTATCTAGGTATTTATCTGTGTATCTTCTTCCATGAGGTGTCTGTTAAAATCTTAGCAGCTTGCGTGCCTGCTCAGTCATGTCTAACTCTTGTGACCCTATGGACTGTAGCCCACCAGACTCCTCTGTCCATGGGATTCTCCTGGCAAGAATACTGGAGTGGGTTGCTGTGACCTCCTCCAGGAGATCTTCCTGACTCAGGGATCTAAACCACGTCTCCTGTGTCTCCTGCATTGGCAGAGGGATTCTTTACCAGTGAGCTGCCAGGGAAGCCCTGTTAAAGTCTTAGGTTCACTTTTTAATCAGTATGTTTGTTTTCTTCTTTTTGAGTTTTAAAGATTCTTTGTATATTGTGGATTTAAGTCCTTTATCAGATGTGTCTTTTGCAAATATTTTATTCTAGATTGTGGCTTGTCCTTTAAGTCTCTTAATATTATCTTTTACAGAGCAGAAGTTCTTAATTGTAGTCAAGTCCAGCTAGTTCACCAATCATTTCCTTCATACTGTGCCTTTGATATTGTATTTAAAAAGGCAATAGCATACTTAAGGTCATCTAGTTTTTCTCCTATATCTTCCAAGAGTTTTATATTTTATATTTAGGTCTATGATCCATTTTGAGTTAATTTTGTGAAAAGTTTAAGGCCAATATCTAGATTTATTTTTTGCATGTATATATCTAGTTGTTTCAGCATCATTTGTTGAAGAGACTATCCCACTCCATTGCAACATTCACCTTCTTTGGTAATTTAGCTTCAGTGATGGCAGTAGAAATTGGTACTCTATTTTGTCACTGCAGGTAATAACTGCATTTCTCTTTTCTTTTTATTACAAATCAATAATGCAATTAACATAACAAGCTCCCCAGAGCTATCTATGTAATTATTGCTTTTATAAAGTAAAGAATTGCCACATAAAATGTAAAACAGCTTGAAACAAAATCATAAAATAAATTCCAGAAAACCACTCTTTAGATAAACAAAATAGTGTACTTTTTATGTAACTGATCTACTTTAAGATTTTGTAAGAACTATTAAAAATAGATTAGCACCAACAAAATCAAGGAACTCTATTCACTGGAAGAATCAACACAATCCAGCCTGGGTTCCCCAAAGAAAATGTGTCATCCTTCAGATATGTTGATACCATCTGAGACCATTAATTCCTTTATTTTGTTTGAAGTGAAGTGAAGTGAAGTCACTCAGTTGTGTCTGACTCTTTGCGACCCTGTGGACTGTAGCCTACCAGGCTTCTCCGTCCATGAGATTCTCCAGGCAAGAATACTGGAGTGGGTTGCCATTTCCTTCTCCAGGGCATCTTCCCGATCCAGGGATTGAACCCGGGTCTCCCGCATTTCAGGCAGACGCTTTAATCTCTGAGCCACCCGGGAATGGAAAAGCAACTTTAGTACATGAATAAGAAACTAAGAAGTCTGAGTGTGTGTGTATTCATGTTAATACTAATTAGTATTATGTTTATATAACCACGTCCTTCTCTCTCTCTCTCTCTCTCTCTCTCTCTCTCTCTCACAAACACACACACACACACAATGTTTCTTGTATCACTTTTAGATCTTCCATTTTTTGAACAATTGTATCATCACTTGAATTTCATAGACTGTGAATTGAAAACAGTAAGGGGCACTGGCTGTGATGCATATTAAGATAGGCCACATAGTTAAATTACTTTAGATGAAGCATCAGGGAGAAGATTGAAATACATTTAAGTGGGTAGTTATTGTCAAAAGATCTTGGCACATAGGTAGACAANATTTTTTGAACAATTGTATCATCACTTGAATTTCATAGACTGTGAATTGAAAACAGTAAGGGGCACTGGCTGTGATGCATATTAAGATAGGCCACATAGTTAAATTACTTTAGATGAAGCATCAGGGAGAAGATTGAAATACATTTAAGTGGGTAGTTATTGTCAAAAGATCTTGGCACATAGGTAGACAATGAGATATGACAGCCAGAAGAGGAGCACAATGATTTGAATTTATAACAAAATCCATAATTAATGCCTGGTACCAACTGGAGGTGGCTAGGGCACCAGGGTTAGTCTCAAATTTAGAGAAGGACTCTGTTCTTAGGTAAAAAAGGAACTCTAATTGCAACGATCAAAGGGCTTCTGGTCCCAGTAATACTGGAATAACTACTTGAGAAGTAATTATTTAAGCCTCATCAGAATTTATGCCTCATACTGAAAAGGAGCCAGAGTATAAATTAAGGCATTTGTTGGTCCAGACTTCTAGTGGTTTTACATCTCTGGAAAATTTCCATTACTAGAAACAAACCTAAACTTCATCATAGTTTACAAGGCTTACCTTGACCTGACTCACCCATAATCCTATTTATTTATATATATTCTTTGGAACAGGCCAAACACAGTCTCATCTCTGGGCTTTTGCACTTTCTGTACTCTTTGCCTAAACCGTGGTTCTTTCCCTTAAATCAATAAGGCTTCTGCTTAAAGGTCAGTTTCTTGAGATATACTTTCTGAGGATCTTATCTAAAACAGCAACCTACCACTTGCAAACCTCTTACCACTATCAATTTTCTTTATATCTGACATCATTGAATATACTTGTCTATTTTGTAACTCCTCCATTAGAATATCAGTTTCATGAAGACAGAACTTTCTGTCTATTATGTATCACTAGTACCAGAGTTGGAACTACTGCTATGAAGCTAATTAAACTTAAACTTCAGGGACTCTCATTTGCATAGGCCCCTTTCAAAGCCCTGCATGTAATTTTTTACTTATAATTTTAGAGTCTTTGCAAAGTGGATCTATCAAAATTATGTAAGCTTTTANTTGGAACTACTGCTATGAAGCTAATTAAACTTAAACTTCAGGGACTCTCATTTGCATAGGCCCCTTTCAAAGCCCTGCATGTAATTTTTTACTTATAATTTTAGAGTCTTTGCAAAGTGGATCTATCAAAATTATGTAAGCTTTTATTTTATCCAATCCTGTAAGCTTTTAGACCTCACTAAACCCCTGCTTAGTTTGACACTTCATAAGCTCTTAATAAATATTTTCAAATAAAAGAATAAAAATAAATGAATAATATCTTAGGGGAGGGAAGAGGGGGGGTTCAGGATGGGGAACACGTGTACACCTGAGGTGGATTCATGTTAATGTATGGCAAAACAAATACAATAATGTAAAGTAATTTTAAAAAATATTTCTTAGTTTTTTCCCTCATAACACGTTTTGATAAGGATTGAATTTGGTTGAAAAGTAAAAGATATTAGGTGTCCATTGAAGATATAGAAACAGGACTGTTCTGAAGAATATGGAAGAGATACTGGAAGAGCATGATATAGGCTCTAAAGGTAAACTTTACATCATATTTTTTTTCTGATGCTGGGATACTAATTAAAGCAAAGATGTACATTATGATTTATTGCCTTAATAAATGGTACTCTAATTACAATTCCATTTCTTGAGACACAACCTTCTTTCTCTTATATTTCCTATAAACTACCTTTTTTAGTATATCCAGGGAATATCCATACTTTAAGAAAATCACTGAAGCATGATTTCCTTCTCATTACTGCACTGGGTTACTTCTTACTTTTCCTGTGAAAACATTGTTTTCACAGTCTTCAAGGCTTTTAAGAAAGATTATAGGTTCAATCAGGATTGTGTCATAAAGTGGCATTTACCCAGTGGAAAAATAGATGCATATTGTATGCATACCTTATAAATACAGTTAAATANTACTTTTCCTGTGAAAACATTGTTTTCACAGTCTTCAAGGCTTTTAAGAAAGATTATAGGTTCAATCAGGATTGTGTCATAAAGTGGCATTTACCCAGTGGAAAAATAGATGCATATTGTATGCATACCTTATAAATACAGTTAAATATCTATTATATATATATAATATTCACAAACATATCATAGATTATATATATGCAAAAAAGAAAGATTTAGCAAGCACACCTTAAGATTTATTTTCACTTGTTAACTGTCGCTCTTCCATAGGATCATCTGGCTCTTCCTGAGTCATTAATAAGGAATTCATTGGAAAAGGAAATGGTAACCCACTCCAATATTCTTGCCACTCCAGTATCCTCTGTCCAGAAATCCCAGGAACAGAGGAGACTGGCGGGGTACAGTCCATGAGATTGCAAAGAGTCAGACACAACTTAGCAACTGAACAACAACAATAAACACACAATCAGACAGATTATTATTTGGAGAAACATCTCTTGATGGAAATGTGGCATAAAATGGAGAGTGAAGTGACCTAGCAATATGGAATGTAGAATTTTGTAAGAAAATAAAATTTCTGTATAGAGTCATAGTCACAAATATTCAAATAATAAAGTCTGTGATTAAAGGAAAAAAATAAGGAATTTATAAAAATGGGCCAATAATAAAAGAGCTTGGTTAAATAATACATTACACATTAAATAATGGTCAAAACTAGTTACAATGAAAACTATATATGAATTGATCACTCTCATTTTATAGAAGCCCATCTGCCTTGGTTTTTAATCTACTCAAATTGTTTTTTGGCCAGTAGCACTGCCTCAGGCAACTTTATATCAACCTGACAAAAAGCAATAGAAAGTCTTGCTTCAGAGGTTTCTCATTGCTTAAAGCCACAATACTTCTTTAAAAGCTCCAAGGTGTTGTAATTAAAAATGTATCAATTGCTTAACTTGTCAACCAAAGGCAGTTATTATAAAGCAATATTTCCCCTCAAACAGCTAGAATCTCATTGTTCATGTGTCATGGCATTTAGAGAAAAAATATATAATTAAAGTGTAAATTTAACTTTTGGGAAGAAAAACTTCATCAAAGCATCTCTAAAACCTGGAATCTGTTCACTTTCTGGGAAGTATATACTAACATTTATTAACTTTTATAAGTGAAAGTGAAAATGTTAGTTGTTCAGTTGTGTCTGACTCTTTGCGACTCTGTTCATGGGATTTTCCAGGCAAGAAAACTGGAGTGGGTTGCCATTTCTTTCTCAAGGGAATCTTCTTGACCCAGGGATCGAACCCTGACCTAGAGATCGAACCCAGGTCTGTAATACTGTGGGCAGATTCTTTATCATCTGAGCCACCAGGGAAGCCCTAACATTTACAAGTAAACATGTGCAAGCACAATTAACATACAGATTTTTNTGCTTTACAGTCTAAATCTGATAATTATAATGGTTGTCATATGCATCATTGATTATTTTCAATGCATTTTATTTGAAAATATGTTTTTAGAAACGATTTTATACATAGAATGACATTATCTATCTCCAGAAAGAAATTACTTTCCTCCTGCCTGACATCTGGGATCACTAGTACTTCAAGATCAACATATTAAGTGTTAGAGTACTACCCACCCACTATCTTAGAGCTCAGCTGTTAGGAGTCCCAGGATACAGTAGGAGATTTTACATTAGGGTAACGTTTGTGAAGAAGTCTCTACTAACAAAGATATTTCCTTACTCAATTATTGTAATGCTTTTCTAACTAGTATCTTTGTCCCCTTTGTTTTCAACATTGCTGCTTCAGTAAACTTTTCAAAAAATATTTGATCATGTCTCTTTCTGTCAAAATGTTTCTTTCATTTGCAAGAAAAATTCTAAACTTTTTAACAAAATCATTCCTTTTCTGGTCCTAACCTGCCCTTTCAATCTCATCTCTTGCTCTTAGTCCTTCATCATCATGCTCTACAGTTACATGGAACTTGTCAACTCTCTCTGAGCACACTATGTTCTTTCAAGTGTCTTCAACTGCATTCTTTTTACCTAGAGTGTCCCTCTGCACATTCTTCACCTTCTGAACTCATTACTTGATACCCCACTCAAATTCCCTTCCTTTTAAAAATCTTCCCTAACTTCCAGGAAAAATCAATTGCTCCCACTTCCAGAACTTCCTAGTACTACAATAAAATTGAAGCAAATATTTTTGAAAAGCAATTGGAAAATATGTGTNCCTTCTGAACTCATTACTTGATACCCCACTCAAATTCCCTTCCTTTTAAAAATCTTCCCTAACTTCCAGGAAAAATCAATTGCTCCCACTTCCAGAACTTCCTAGTACTACAATAAAATTGAAGCAAATATTTTTGAAAAGCAATTGGAAAATATGTGTCCAAACGTAACAGTCACATAAACTGTTATAGAAAACTTCCATCACTAAAAATGTATTGCACAATAATAAACACAAAGCTTTTCGTTAGATTATTGTTTGTTTTGAAATAGCAACCACTTGAAATAAAACACAATGAATAAGAGAAGAGATGGGTTAAGCAAGTGTGGCTTATATCCATGCAATAAAATGCCACTTAGTTATTAGAGAGAGTGAGAAGTGGGTACTGATCTGGAAAAATCCCCAAGTTATCCAGAGAGAAAAAAAATTAAGATGCAGAGAAATTGGCACACCATGTGTGTGTGTGTGTGTGTGTGTGTGTGTGTGCGTGTGTGTATGTGTGCATGTGCATACATGCAAATTTTTTTTGGAAAAAATATAAGAAACTGAATAGTGTTTGCCTTTGGGTAAGGGGACTGAGTACTGAGGGGTCATAGTACCACTTTTTACTATAATTCCTTTTATATTGCCTGGATTTATTTTATTACATGCATTTTCTTTTTGTAATACCAAAGTTTTTCGTTTTTATTTATTTACTTTTTTGATATTTAATTTTTTCTTTTTACTTTACAATACTGTATTGGTTTTGCCATACATCAACATGAATCTGCCACGGGTGTACATAAGTTCCCACTCCTGAACCCCCTTCCCACCTCCCTCCCCATACCATCCCTCAGATGAGAAGCCTTGTACCCTTTAAAACTGAAAATCCTACTTTTGTAGCCTATTACTTTTGGGGCTTCCTAGATGGCTCAGTGGTAAAGAATCCTCCTGACAATGTAAGAGACAGGGGTTTGATCCCTGGGTCAGGAAGTTGCCCTGGAGAAGGAAATGGCAACCCACTCCAGTATTCTTGTCTGGGAAATTTCATGGACAGAGGAGCCTGGCGGGTTAAAATCCATGGGTTTGCAAAGAGTCAGACACAACTGAGCGACTGAGCATTCATTCATTCACACTTTATTTTATCTGCTTTCTCACTTATTGTGAGCAACTTAAGACTAGAACCCTTATTATTCATCATCATATACTCAGTACCTAACACAGTGCCTGGTGATAATTGGCACTCATGTAGCTGAATAAAAGGAAGATTAGATATTGATTGCTGTAATGGATGGATGAAGGAATGAATGCATGAATAAATGAATGAATAGATGGTAGATAGCAATGTCAAGTTCATGAGAGGACAGCACTCAAATAGTTCTTCAGACACTTGCCTATGGTTCCTAATGCATGTTTTGCGAATCCAGTCTGAAAGGAAATTTAGGAAAAATACAATTGCTTTATATTCAGAGGTCACTTATCTGATGAAGACTACAGAATGATATTAATTATGCATGAGAGTAATGATGTACATTTCACCCTAGACTGCATCAAAAGCAAGTCACTGTGAAATGAACTAAATGATTTAACAATACCCAATGCATAAAAGCTCCTCCTCACCTTAAAGGTCTTCAGGACAACCTCTTAATTTGATTGTTGTTTTGTTGTGCTATCTTCATTTTATGGTCTTTAGTTCTCCTTATTACAAATGTAATTTTTAAGGGTCAGGTTAATTTAATTTCACTTTGGCTTTGGGATGCTTGAATGCAAGGTTGTGAAAACCACTAGCTTAAAACAGGTGCTCTGCAAAACTTTCTGCCAAGCCTTCCTAAGTCACTGGAACATCTACAGGAAACAGTGTGAGCCAGAGAGCTCACAGCTATGCTAGAACATAAGAAGAAATTACAGATGTCTCACACACTGTATCAACATTGGAAAGTGACATTGTCTTTGCTCACACTAAATTCCCCTGTATGTCTGCAACCTGCACGGTTTGTTTTGCCCTTATTTTTTACCTTTTGGAATTTTGCCTATATTTCAAGACACAACTCAAATCCACTTTCATCTGTGACATTTTTCCTTACTGTCGCAGCCAGAATTCTCTCTCCTTCCTCTAAGTCACTTGTTTAGAAGTGAACATATTGTCTTGAATCTTATACTGTATTTACCTCCTTGACCATCCACTTCTTCAAGTGAATCATGAGCTCTTGGAGCACAGGGAACACATGCCACACTGCTTTATATCCCCATCCTCCTCTGCATTCCATCCTAAGGAGTGTTGCTGTACTTGTGTGAAGTCATGGAAAAATTTGAGAATTTGATGAAAACAAACTTATGGGGAAACATGCTGATGCAGAGTCAAACTTTCCATACCATCCCAGGAGGACAGGGGTATGTCATCTAGCACATGTTCAATTACTGTTGCTTACAATTAAGGAGGCAACATCAGCTAAACTGATGAGCTTAGGGTTAAACTCGGGATTGTATCTCAGTACTGCTGTTTTTTTAACTGTGTTTACCTAGAACATATTACTTACCTTTTCTATGTCTTGTTTCTGTGATATGGGAATAATAACAGCACCCCCCTATAGGAAACATTGTGAGCAGAAGAGTTCACACTTATGGTAGATTAGTAAGGAGAAGTCACATGAGTATAATTAAATGAAAAAAGACTAGAAATAAAAGCCACACTGAAGACATGAGAATAAGTAACTAGCAGTCTCTACTGAATACATAAGAATGTAGTGAAAATACCAATGCAAATGGGAAACAGGAATGAAAACGGAAATTTAGCATGGTGCTTAGCTTACAGTTTATACTTAGTTAATATTTTTCCCGTATTTGTACAATTAAATCCATAGTGGAGCCAGGATTCCAATCTGAGTTTGTCTGACTTACTGGAACTAGGCAGATCAAGGTATAGATACTGTACAGGCTTCAACATTTCCTAGCCATTTGATCTTGGCCAGATAAGTTGGATGGTCTCCAGTACAATGCACATTTCCTCAACTAGCACATATAGTATTTAGTACATTTGTTGTATGTAGATAGAATTAGAGAAAGTACCTGAGACAACAAAAAGGAGTAGAAGGAGCACATAGTTTCTGTCTTCAAGGACTTTACAATCTCCTTGGTGAAAGAAGATACTGAAGTGATAAATAATAAGTAACACTTAATAAGTGAAGTGTAAATGATCTGTGAAGGCTGTAACCTGTGAATCAAAGGAAGCAGGCAAGGCCATCTGGAAAGGGGCAGGCGAGGTTCTGCCAATGGTCTTAGCCCTATATCCTTATGCAAGGATCCATCACCCACTTATTTTCATATTCTTAGCATGGATTTCATTGTTAGTTTATTATCATTTTTTTTTCATTTGGTCTTATTCATCTTCTGACACTGCTGTATAGGCTCAAAGCTGAGTAAACTGCTACCTTGGCGAGTTATCACAAAACATGGCAATGTATATTGACTCTCTGTCAAACATCATAGAGATCTCTTAAATTGTTTTGATGACTTGTAAGTCATTGTTTAGTTAAGTCTAGTTTTGTGGTATGATGACTAGGTCCTCATATCTAGAATGGAATGTACAGATTTTCTAGAATAAGGTGAAACATTTTGTCAGTTTCAAAGAATCTAACTCTCCTTTGACATCTGTCCTGATTAGAGAAAAAAAACACTTTCTGCCTACCAGCAGACACAGACGAATAGATGGAGGCAATATGGATAAACCCCCATTTTCTATTCCCATTCATGCAACTGAATTAAAGACAATTCTTGAGACTTTTGGATAAAAGATTTAAATGAATAAATGGAAAGATAGCCCTTTAGGAAAGGAGACTGTTATAGGGTGAACATTGTCCAAAAGGAGATTGGGAGCATCTACATAAAATCCTCTCATATTTACTCATATAAAGTCTGTTGTTTTTTTTTTCCTTACTGAATTTGCTATTTTCTATGTCTCTCAACCTATGCTAAAGGCTGTTAATCCAGTCTGCAAAACGGTTGTCTTGTATTGTCATTATACATGCTGGTCCTCCTTTCTGAAATGTCTACTCTTTGCTTATTTAACTCTTTATTCCTTGGCTCTTGGCTCAACAGATATCTTTTCAAGGAAATCCTCCCCGACTCCCATGAGTATGTCAATACAACTATTATAAACTCAAATTAAATATATAGCTTTCCTTCACAGCACTTGGAACAGCTGCAATTTATGTTCCTGAAACTATTTTATTAATATCTGTCTTCTCCTTTTTATAAGTGTATGAGGGCAAGGACCTGAGCACATAGCATAGTACCTGGTGAAGTATGAACTTGGTGGGTGAAGGAATGTCTTTTTAAATTTTTCCTAGTAAAATCGTATTAAGAATTTACTAGTAAGATGTAGCCACATGCTAAGCTTTAAGGAAACTCAATGTACACAGATTGAAGCTTCATTTGTGAAATTAAGAACAAGTTAGGAATGGAGGGTTGTTTATTGTTTGTAGAAAGTCAGCATTAATCAATTCTCATGATATCTACTATTCTGGACTGTGCTATATATGAGAAGTGTTTAATGAGTATTCAATATCATAAACCCAAGAGCTCAGTAACTGTAGAAATATAGCTCTCTACATTTGAGTAACTTCTTGTCAGTGTTTGGGATCTTAAATAAATTTTAAAAAATAGTACTAGAAATTAAGTTCAGTTCAGTTCAGTCACTCAGTCGTGTCTGACTCTTTGCGATCCCATGAACTGCAGCATGCCAAGTTTCCCTGTCCATCACCAACTCCCGGAGTTTACCCAAACTCATGTACATTGAGTCGGTGATGCCATCCAACCATCTCATCCTCTGTCATCCCCTTCAATCATCCCTTTATTCTCCCACCTTCAATCTTTCCCAGCATCAGGATCTTTTCAAATGAGTCATTTCTTCACATCAGGTGGCCAAAATATTGGAGTTTCAGCTTCAATATCAGTCCTTCCAATGAACACTCAGGACTTATCTCCTTTAGGATGGGCTGGTTGGACCTCCTTGCAGTCCAAGGGACTCATAGCTCTAGAAGTAATGAAAGGTTGTTGTTGAATCTCGACGCCAGGATTCTTGGCCTCCGGAGGAGAATTCAATCTGGGGCCAGAGACGAGGCTTGATCGCTCTGAGCGAGAACTTCTGTGTAATAAAGTTTTATTAAAGTATAAAGGAGATAGAGAAAGCTTCTGACATAGACATCAGAAGGGGTCAGAAA
>SJYV01043082.1:0-23124 GCA_006410875.1 Neotragus pygmaeus | reverse complement strand
TAAGAGTCAGACTCGACTGAGCGACTTCACTTTCACTTTTCACTTTCATGCATTGGAGAAGGAAATGACAACCCACTCCAGTGTTCTTGCCTGGAGAATCCCAGGGACGGGGGAGCCTGGTGGGCTGCCGTCTCTGGGGTTGCACAGAGTCGGAAATGACTGAAGCGACTTAGCAGCAGCAGCAGCAGGGAGTAGATGTCCAGTAACTATATTCTGGGGTCTTCTGCCCATCAGGAGCATGGGGTCTGTAGCATGATGGTTACCCTAGCAACAGACCTTGAAATAAAAATTAAGGTACCCAGTGTACCCTAACGCAGCAACTGTTGAGAACAGTATGGAGATTCCTTTAAAAAAAAAAAAAAGAAAAGAAAACTTAAAAATAGAGCTACCCTATGACCTGCAATCCCACTTCTGAGCATGCTATCAGGAGAAAAATATGATTCCAAAGGATCCATGCCCTACAATGTTCATTGCCGCAGTGTTTATAACAGCCAGGACATGAGAGCAACCAAATGCCCCATCGACAGAGGAATGGATGAAGAAGATGTGGTACATATATTCAATGTAATATGACTCAGCCATAAAAAGAATGAAATCGTGCCGTTTACAGCAACAGGCATGAATCCAGAAACCACGTGAAGTACGTGAAACAGAGAAGGAGAAATATCCTTATGACATCCTTTTTCTGTGGAATCTAAAAGTAAATGATACAAATGAACTAACTTAGAAAATAGAAAGAGACTCACAGAGTTAGAGAGTGGATTTATGGTCGCCAAGGGGAAGGAGGGGGCACGGGATACTTAGGGAGTTTGGGATGGACATGAGCACACTGCTATATTTAAAATGAATCGCGAGGACCTACTGGATAGCACATGGAACTCTGCTCAATGTTATGTGGCAGCCTGGATGGGAGGGGGGTTTGGGGGAGAATTGATACATGTGTGTATANAGTCTAAGTTCGATGCAGGATACAGGATGCTTGGGGCTGGTGCACTGGGATAACCCAGAGGGATGGTATGAGGAGGGAGGTGGGAGCGGGGTTCAGGAGTGGGAACTTATGTACACCCATGGTGGATTCATGTTGATGTTTGGCAAAACCAATACAGTATTGTAAAATTAAAAAAAAAAAAAAAGGAAAGAAATATGTAAGTTGAATATTTCTGATTAAGAAATGAGTAAGTGGGAAACAGTACTGATCCTATGGATTTATACAAAAGTTGACAATCCCTGGATTTACCTTAGACAAAAACAGCAGTCACCTTTCCTTCCAGCTGGTGTATGAAGAATTTAGCTAAGCTGCTTCACCAGCATTGCTGCCTTGGCATCTGTTATGTTTGGCCAAACTGCTTGGGGGACCTTAAACTGACATCAGCTCTCTCATGCAAGCACATGCCTTAGATAGCAGGCAAGTGGCAGAGTCACAAGCAACTATAAATCCCTGATAGACTTCCCCAATGGCCTTGTGATCAACAAGCTCCCCAGTCTCCTAACACGTTCCCTTTATGTGTCATTAAATAAGACCTCCATGATGCTTACCCAAACTCCACTCCTATGGTTTGAATCTTCCATTCTGGCCCTAACCTGGGAATTCCAAATTACTTCACAGGAGAACTCTAATGAAAGCATGTGCCCCAGGCACTGACTCTGTCTGTTTGTACCTTGCCGTGACTACCCTGTGTGGCCCTGTAAGGCCACTTCCTCCAGGACTTGTAATAAGCATCTCCATTTCAATTTTTCTTGCAGTCTGTTATTGAACCATGGCTCACCATCCAGCAATCTGTGCTCCACTTAATGTGTTAATTTGACAGATTCATAACAAGGTATAAATGAATATTGTGTACTGCTTGAATGAGAAATCAGTTATAATGCAAACTAAATGAGAACCAAAGAATTCCATGATAAAACTATTAATAAGTATGAACATTCAAGGGAGCAATAAAAAGCATGCTCACCTCAGTAGGTATTGCAGTATTTTTAAAGCCTCCTGTTGCTTTTAATTTGAAAATCTTATTTATTTCATGTTGGATTTCTATTCTGCCTTTCAGATATGCATTTGCATTCATTTCTAAGGTGAAATAAATTCCCCATTATAATACAACCTGAAAAATAATTGTCTCCCTCAGTATAAATGCATAAAACGCACTGCTGATTTCTGATTTTAAAGGATAAAATTAATCATACTATACTCATTTTTATCACACTCTCCCAAAATTCCACTAAATAATTTTTTAAAGGTGTGAACCTGGAAGCAAGCAAAAAAGACAAAAACTGAATAAATAGAAGACAGAATTTTGGAGGTCAAAGAGCAAATGCTTAGATGGTCAGTCAGAGCATTAGCAGCCCAGGAAATGCTGCCAACATTTGGCAGTTGGCAAAGTCAATGCGCAACTGAGATTTACACTGAATAAGGATTTGCTGGGTCGGGTATTCAAGAAGAATCCTACACTAGATATGCTAAAGAACGCGATGCAGTATTTCCAGACAGTATTTGCCACAATCAAGAATTAGGATAGATTTCTGGCTCCACTGAGAAACCTATATGCAGGTCAGGAAGTAACAGTTAGAACTGGACATGGAACAACAGACTGGTTCCAAATAGGAAAAGGAGTACATCAAGGCTGTATATTGTCACCCTGCTTATTTAATTTATATGCAGAGTACATCATGAGAAACGTTGGGCTGGAAGAAGCACATGCTGGAATCAAGATTGCCAGGAAAAATATCAATAACCTCAGATAAGCAGATGATACCACCCTTATGGCAGAAAGTGAAGAGGAACTAAAAAGCCTCTTGATGAAAGTGAAAGAGGAGAGTGAAAAAGTTGGCTTAAAGCTCAACATTCAGAAAACGAAGATCATGGCATCTGGTCTCATCACTTCATGGGAAATATATGGGGAAACAATGTCAGACTTTATTTTTTAGGCTGCAAAATCACTGCAGATGGTGACTGCAGTCTTGAAATTAAAAGACGCTTACTCCTTGGAAGGAAAGTTATGACCAACCTAGATAGGATATTCAAAAGCAGAGATATTACTTTGCCAACTAAGGTCCATCTAGTCAAGGCTATGGTTTTTCCAGTGGTCATGTATGGAGGTGAGAGTTGGACTATAAAGAAAGTTGAGCACCAAAGAATTGATGCTTTTGAACTGTGGTGTTGGAGAAGACTCTTGAGAGTCCCTTGGACTTCAAGGAGCTCCAACCAATCCATCCTAAAGGAGATCAGTCCTGGTTGTTCACTGGAAGGACTGATACTAAAGCTGAAACTCCAATACTTTGGCCACCTGATGCGAAGAGTTGGCTCATTGGAAAAGACCCTGATGCTGAGAAGGATTGGGGTCAGAAGGAGAAGGGGATGACAGAGGATGAGATGGCTGGATGGCATCACCGACTCATGGACGTGAGTCTGAGTGAACTCCAGGAGTTGGTGATGGACAGGGAAGCCTGGCATGCTGCAATTCATGCGGTCACAAAGAGTTGGACACAACTGAGTGACTGAACTGAGCTCTAAACAAGTATAAAGATAAATCATAAAAGTAGAGGTAAACATGGATTTTAGGAACAACAACCAAAACAACCAATATGGTAGGAACAATAAAGACAAAGTTTCCTTTAAAAAAAAAGTAAGGGGGGAAAAGACCTTCAGATAGTTTGGAATAGGAAAGTGGCTGAGGTAGTTCCTGGTTTGGAAAGAACCCCTGGAGGAGGAAATGGCAACCATCTCCAGTATTCTTGCCTAGAGAATCCCATAGACAGAGGAGTCTCACAGTCCATGAGGTTGCGAAGAGTCAAACAGGAATGAGTGACTGAACACACATATGCAGAGATGGCAATGTGACCTTAAGAGTTGAAATTGCAGAAAAAGTTTGAAATTCAGGCATTTTCCTCATTTGTTTACTATTTTGAACTAACGACTGACAGGCTTATGGAATTTGTTGTAATAGCCTTGACCACCATGATTCTGCATTAGGTGTACAAATATCAAGGTAACATAAAATCACTGGTTTTTGATGTTAAGTGAAAGAAAACAGTGCAAGCTTGCATTCTGGTCTTCAGTCCAGTTCAGCCGCTCAGTCGTGTCTGACTCTCTGTGACCCCATGAAACGCAGCACANCATTTAGTCAAAGCTGAGGTTTTTCCAGTGGTCATGTTTGGATGTGAGAGTTGGACTATAAAGAAAGCTGAGGGCCAAAGAATTGATGGTTTTTAACTGTGGTGTTGAAGAAGACTTTTGAAAGTCCCTTAGATAGCAAGGAGATCCAACCAGTCCATCCTAAAGGAAATCAGTCCTGAATATTCATTGGAAGGACTGAGGCTGAAGCTGAAACTCCAATACTTTGGTCACCTAATGCGAAGAACTGACTTATTTGAAAAGACCCTGATGATGGGAAAGATTGAAGGCGGGAGGAGAAGGGGACGACGGAAGATGAGATGGTTGGATGGCATCATCAACTCAATGGACATGAATTTGAGTAAGCTCTGGGAGCTGGTGATGGACAGGGAGGCCTGGCGTGCCGCAGTCTGTGTGTTTGCAAAGCGTCGAACACAACTGAGTGACTGAACTGAACTAAACCTGCAAATCATTAGTACGTTTCAAGAATTTTGTACTTATGTCACCTTTCATAAATGATTGTATGGCAGTAAAAAGAAAATAAAGATGAGTGCAATATTTGATGTCTTAATTACTATCAAGAAACTTTTCTTATATAGCCCATTCCAATACTTAGCATTCTTAATTATATTTATCACTTTTCCACTAGACCAGTACTGTCCCATAGAAATATAATGTAAGCCCTATATGCAGTTTAGAATTATCTAGTAGAGACACTTAAAACATAAAAAGAAACAGGCAAAATTATGTAAGTATATTGTATTAAATTGTGTCCAAAATATTATTTTGACATGTCATCAGTATATAAAATTAGTAATAAAATATTTGACATTTCTTAACTAAATCTTCAAAATCTGTTATGTACTTTTATACTTATAGCACATCTCAATTCAGACTAGCCACATTTCAATTGGTTAGTAGTGACATGTATATAGTGGCTACCATATTTAACAATGGATTTCTTAAATATCCTTGAAATTTACTTTATATGAACTTAGAAAACCCTTGTATCCCCAACCCCAGCTCAAAGCCTAGAGATAATTAAATAAATGAATAAAATACATTCTTATGTTATTATTGATTGCCTTATCAAGTATATTAAGATCCATTTTAGGTATTATGGAAAGGAACAAAAATGAAGAGGAAAGGACAGGAATAAATATTTTATATATGTGTATGTGTCTCCTCCAAGGTGTTGGGAGGGCAGTGAGATGTTCACCTTTACCTTGTTCTACCATTTTGGCATGTAAAATAGCAGATAGAAAAAATTCTTCTGGAATGTTCTCCTTTTGTTATGTACAATATATTCATGTAGGTTTGTTTTTTTTTTAACCTCTGCTACATAATAGGGGCATTTAAAGACAATATCCCTTTCTGGTTTATCTTTGTATCCCCTACTACGTGAACAACAGAATACTCACTCCATAAAGATTTGTGCCATTCTTTAGAGTAGGTTTCCTCAGGTCTGCCTTTTTCCTTACAGTTTATTGACTATAACTATGTGGAATCTGCCTGCTGCTGGCATAGTTCTCAAAGGTGGTTAGCTCCCTTACGATAATATAGTGCCAAAAATGCAATTTTCATGAAAAGCATATGTAAATAAAAGGTGCCAGAGGTGGTTTTTTGGAAACTGTATGGAACAGAAAGGCAAAGTCACAAAAGCCACATATTCATTTTTGTCAGGGGCCCATACTATTCTTAGAAATAAGATGATTAGAAAATATTGTGTGTTCTCCTTTATGTTAATCTCTTTGAGCTAAATGCAATTTTACATGAAGAATGAAGACAAGTATAAACAGAATTCTTAAATACAGTGATTTACTGTCTTCTCTCCAAGTTAGTAAAAGTTCCTTTCTTGGTTTGTGTGTTTACTTGCTTATTGCCTTTGACTCCCACCAAACTGTAGTGCCCATAAAAACAGGTGATCATATCTTTATTATTAATCAATATGTACCCAAATGGCAATCCACTCCAGTATTCTTGCCTGGAAAATCCCATGGACAGAGGAGCCTGACAGGCTATAGGCTATGGTGTTGCAAAGAGTCAGACATGACTGAGCAATTAACAACAACCCAATGTAGTACTATGTTGGGTATGTAGAAGGTGCTCAACAAATAATACTGGATTAATGAAAAACAAAGAAAAATAGCACGAAGTCATGTCCAACTCTTGTGGCCCTATGGACTGTAGTCTGCCAGGATCCTCTGTCCTTGGGATTTTCCAAGCAAGAATACTGGAGTGGGTAGCCATTTCCTTCTCCAGGGGACCCTCCTTGGGCTTCCCTGGTGGCTCAGCTGGTAAAGAATCCATCTGTAATGCAGGAGACCTGGATTTGATCCCTGGGTTAGGAAGATCCCCTGGAGAAAGGAAAGGTTACCCAACCCAGTATTCTGGCCTGGAGAATTCCATGGAATGTATAGTCCATATGTTTTTAAAGAAGAATCAAACAATGCTGGATTAAGGAAGGAATGGGATATTTATTACACTGAAATAATATTCATGATTTTTACAAATGGATGATCAAAATTTAACTTAGAAGTAGGGAAAAACACAAAGTGTCATGGTTTTTGAATGTTTTTTCATGTAAATAAACATGATTTACTGAATATTGTTCCTCAAATAACTCTGAAGAATCTGCTGAATTTCTGATTAAGTTCTATTTGCTTTACATCCATGATCTGTGTAACTAAATAAACCCTATACAATTATTTTTCATTCACTATATATAATAATACATTGCTTAAAAAAAAGAGATGAAGATGGGACTTCATATTTTACTTTGGAAGCATAAGGCTTGTTATTATTTTATTTTATTTTTTTACATATAAGCTAGAACTTCACTGACCTACTTAGATGAAGTTTAGCTAAAATTTAACCATGAGAAAAAAAGAAAGGAACTGTATTAAGCAAAGTTCTCTAGAGCAGTTGGCAATTGGAGACATAGGAGAGCTGATGCTATAGTTTCAGTGTGAGTCCAAAATTTTGAGAACAAGGACAGTTGATACTTTATTTCCAGTTTGATTCCAAAAGCCCAAGATCCAGCAGAGTTGATGCTGTGAGTTCCAGTCTGAAAGCCAACAGGCTTAAGATCTGTGAAGAGCTTATGTTTTAGTTCTAGTCCTAAGGCATGAAAAGATCCATGTCCCAGACCAAGTGGTCAGGGAGGAAGAGTTCTCCCTTTTTCAAGATATAGGCATGTTCATAATTTTTGCATTAGGGAAAGCAATCAGCTTTGCTCAGTCTACCCATTCAAATATTAATCTCATCCACAAAACGCACTCACGAACACACTCAGTATGTTTGACCAATATCTGAACACCTTGTGGCAAGGTCAAGTTGTTTAATAAAATAAGTCATCACAGCTACTCCCAAAAAGGAACTCTTGAGATATTATAGAAGGAGATTTTTATTGTTGCTGCATTGCTCTGTTTAGCTCTGTTATATCTTGGAACTTTGTTCAAACTATCTTGTAAATCTGTTAAAGTGAACTAGTGGTTCTATAGAGTCTAGCTAAGGTTATCCACAAAGAATAGTGTGATTATGTACTATGATAATTTGGGGAGGAGTTAGAAAAAGCTGTTGCATAATTCATTAGAAAAGAGCCAATGCATGATTACATAATTTCTTAACATCTAGTAAATTATGGAAATTACTTGCCTGAACTTTCTCTGTTAACCCACAAATAGGATCAATCAATTTAATACCAGGAAGCAGTAGTTGGGATTGACACTAGTATTGAAAGTGATACACATAGGCTATAAAAGCAATTGACTAACAATTTTAGTGCCTGACCTTAAAAAAAAAAAAGATTACTTTGATCTCCAGTATGTAGAACAAATATAAAAAGATAATTGTCTGGTTGAAGTAGGAGCAGTGGAGGGACATGGAGACCTGCCTCCTCTCTTTACCATCTCTTATACTCAAGCAAACTCAAGCACTCCTCCATAGAGGGCTCGGGTTACATAAAACACAGTTTGATACTACCATTCAGTTCAGTTCGGTCTCTCAGTCATGTCTGACTCTTTGTGACTCCATGAACTGCAGCACGCCAAGCCTCCATGTCCATCACGAACACCCGGAGTCCACCCAAACCCATGTACACTTTTTCAGTGATGCCATCCAACCATCTCATCCTCTGTCATCCCCTTCTCTGGCCTTCAATATTTCCCAGGATCAGGGTCTTTTCCAAAGATTTAGCTCTCCACATCAGGTGGCCAAAGTATTGGAGTTTCAGCTTTATCATCAGTCCCTCCAATGAACACCCAGGACTGATCTCCTTTGAAATGGACTGGTTGGACCTCCTTGCAGTCCAGGGGACTCTCAAGAGTGTTCTTTAACACCACAGTCCAAAAGCATCAATTCTTCAGCACTCAGCATTCTTTATAGTTCAACACTCACATCCATACGTCACCACTGAAAAAACCATAGCTTTGACTAGACGGACTTTTGTTGGCAAAGTAATGTCTCTGCTTTTTAATACGCTGTCTAGATTGGTCATAACTTTCCTTCCTAGGAGTAAGTGTCTTTTAATTTCATGGCTGCAATCACCATCCACAGTGATTTTGGAGCCCAGAAAAATAAAGTCTGACAGTGTTTCCCCATCTATTTCCCATGAAGTGATGGGACCAGATGCCACGATCTTCGTTTTCTGAATGTTGAGCTTTAAGACAATTTTCACTCTCCTCTTTCACTTTCATCAAGAGGCTCTTTAGTTCTTCGCTTTCTGCCATGAGGGTGGTGTCATCTGCATGTCTAAACTTATTGATATTTCTCCCGGCAATTTTGATTCCAGCTTGGGCTTCTTCCAGCCCAATGTTTCTCATGATGTACTCTGCACATAAGTTAAATAAGCAGGGTGACAATATACAACCTTGACATACTCCTTTTCCTATTTGGAATCAGTTTATTGGAACCAATCTGTTGGAACCAGTCTGTTAGAACCAGTCTGTTGTTCCATGTCCAGTTCTAACTGTTGGTTCCTGACCTGTATACAGCTTTTTCAAGAGGCAGGTCAAGTGGTCTGGTATTCCCATCTCTTTCAGAATTTTCCACTGTTTATAGTGATACACACAGTCAAAGACTTTGGCATAGTCAATAAAGTAGAAATAGATGTTTTTTCTGGAACTGTCTTGCTTTTTTGATGATCCAACGGATGTTGACATTTTGATCTCTGGTTCCTCTGCCTTTTCTAAAACCAGCTTGAACATCTGGAAGTTCACAGTTCACATATGGCTGAAGCCTATCATTAGGTATTAAGATAATAAATCTGTGACTATTGTAAATATGCTGTAGAATAGAGACTACAACAGTGTGTTCACTAGACTTTTTTTCTCACATGGCATTTAAAATCTAGAGATTTGCTAAAAGCATAAGGCTGTGTCTGATATTTTAAAGGGCTTGAAATGACACAGTATTTTACTTGCAAACGATTGTCGGCACACTACTAATCAAATCTGTATCATCTTTTAAACTGTTTTGATATGTGATTAATACATTCATGGGAACAAGGTTAAGACCTGATCTAGCTAGAAAATCAGACCCAGACCTTAGCGTGGGCCTAACTTGAACTAGATTTTTTGATTTCTATCTAGGTCTACCCCTCAAAATAATCTAAGCAAGTTGCTTATAAAAGTTAAGCTTCCCACTGTTTGTCCATACTGATTTGCCTCTGTGGGTTTTAACAGTTGTTACAGAGTTGATGCTTTTGAACTGTGGTGTTGAAGACTCTTGAGAGTCCCTTGGACTGCAAGGAGATCCAGCTGCCCATTCTGAAGGAGATCAGCCCTGGGATTTCTTTGGAAGGACTGATGTTAAAGCTGAAACTCCAGTACTTTGGCCACCTCATGCAAAGAGTTGACTCATTGGACAAGACTCTGATGCTGGGAGGGATTGGGGGCAGGAGGAGAAGGGGACGACAGAGGATGAGATGGCTGGATGGCATCACGGACTCGATGGACGTGAGTCTGAGTGAACTCCGGGAGTTGGTGATGGACAGGGAGACCTGGCGTGCTTGGATTCATGGAGTCGCAGAGTCAGACATGACTGAGCGACTGAACTGAACTGAATGCATGATAACAGAAATTCATATAGATTATTAGGAAGATCAGCCCTGGTGAACTGAATAAATCATTTTAACTATGTTTCTGATCACCTGGCTATAGATCAGAGAATCCAGTGACCCCCTCCTTGGATCCTTGGCTCACAGAACTCAGGGAATTTCTTATTTATGCTTTTGTTGTCATTGTTCAGTCACTAAGTCATGTTCAACTCTTTGTGACCTCATGGACTGCAGCACGCCAGGCTTCCCTATCCTTCACCATCTCCAGGAGCTTGCTCAAATTCATATTCATCCAGTCAGTAATGCCATCCAACCGTCTCATCCTCAGTCATGTCTGACTCTTTGTGACATGATGCCAGACTCCTCCGTCCATGGATTTTCCAGGCAAGAGTACTGGAGTGGATTGCCATTTCCTTCTCCAGGGGATCTTCCCAACCCAGGGATTGAACCCGGGTCTCCCGCATTGCAGGCAGATGCTTCACCATCTGAGCCACCAGGGAAGCCCTTAAGCCCTCTAAGGGGAGGTTATAAATACCTAGAAGTTATGTTTAAGCCTCGAAAGTGAAAGTGAAGTCGCTCAGTCATGTCCAACTCTTTGCGACCCCATGGACTGTACCCTACCAGGCTCCTTCATCCATGGGATTCTCCTGGCAAGAGTACTGGAGTGAGTTGCCGTTTCCTTCTCCAGGGGATCTTCCTGACCCAGGAATCGAACCTGGGTCTCCTGCATTGTAGGCAGACGCTTTACCATTCAAGCCAGCAGGGAAATCCTGTTTAAGCCTTGGCTATAGTTTAATTATACATATATCAGATACTAATGTTACAGTTATTGTGGGATGGAACTTAAATTTGCTAAATATGCTTACTATCATATCAAACATTCTTTTTACAGAATTGTATTTAAACACATCATATCTGAGATTGTTATTACATACTTTAAGGCAAATCAATGTAATGCAGTAGGAAGAGCATGGGTTTTGGAAATAAACAACCCTGGTCTGGAGTCTCAGTTCTATCACATAATGGCTCTGTGGTCTTAAGAAAGTTACTTATTCTCCCAGGTTTAATTTTCCTTATTGATACAATCATGGCACCAGAGGCTCATTCCTCAGCGCCCTGTCCATACAAACATACTCTCTTACTTAAATGAAAACAGAAAAATAAGCAAAGAAGTATTAAAACATAAGATACACTCTACTTTTATTGATTCTTCTTTTCAATTTGTCCTTGAATTTTGAAAAAATTTATTTTGTTTCTGAATGTAATGTGAGAGAGGCCTTTTAAATATCCATGTCATTATTCATTCACAAACTAAAATTTTAGTGTACTTATTGGAACCCAGTTAAGAATATAAAGGAATTCACATCATGGTGCTCAATGTGTGTGAGCAGTTTAAGCCTATGAATAGCGAGACATTTCAATATAATGTCTTAAATAACACTATTAAACATATTATTGCCATCATACTTTTGGCTGGAAAATAAACTTAGTCGTATGATTGAAAAGCAACTATTCAAAGATTTAAAATGATTGCTTTTTTTCCAGGTGCAATTTGGAAACAGAGTTAACTGCCAAATGCCAGAAAGTACAAACTGTTTTTATACAGTTTAAAAGATTTTTTTTGTCATCAATATAAAACATTTCATTTGAATAAAAAGCTGGTGGGACTTTCCTGGTGGTCCAGGGGTTAAATTTCGCCTTCCATTGCAGGCAGTGCAGCTTTGGTCTCTGGTTGGGGAGATAAGATTCCATGTGCCTTGTGGCCGAAAAACCAAAATATAAAACAGAAACAATATAGTAACAAATTCAATAAATGCTTTAACATGGTCCACAGGAGAAAATCTTTTAAAAAACTGGTAATGGAAAATAAAATTAACACAGAATTTTATTCTCAAAATTTATAAAAACTTCTTCTAGTATTCCATTTGTTCTTTTCCTTCTTGCTGTTTAGGCTGTCCATTTGAGTGCCTGGTTTGCTATAAATACTTCTCATATACTACTAACAAAATCTTAAAGGCTGTTGATTTCTCTGCAGTTTAGACTTATGAATGTGAGGCGGTATAGAGCTTTAATTTAAAGACAGTGCATAAATTTGAAATTCTTGTCTTAAGCCCGCAAAATAGAAAACTAGTATTAAACTGAATCACAGCTGGATCTTTAAAGGATTGTTGTTTTGGTAGATGGGTTCCTTACAGAATACAAAACCAAATACGGTATTTTAAACTTTAACAAGACAATTGTTTGNTCTTGTCTTAAGCCCGCAAAATAGAAAACTAGTATTAAACTGAATCACAGCTGGATCTTTAAAGGATTGTTGTTTTGGTAGATGGGTTCCTTACAGAATACAAAACCAAATACGGTATTTTAAACTTTAACAAGACAATTGTTTGATATAATCTTCAACTAGAAGGGAGTATCTAAATAAATACCTGTAATCAAAAAGATCTCAGCTTTTGTTCTACATTAAATAACTTGTAAAGCAACACAATCATCTCCAGAGAATCATTTGGTTTAATGCAGGAAATCATTATTAGTTAAGCTAGAATGGTAGAGGAGAAACTGAAGGAAATAACATTTGAGTGAGTGATATAATAAAGCATTAAAAAATAATTGTACTATATCTTCATAGGTGTTTCCAGATAATAATGCCTTATAATTTTCAAATGTTTTAAAGCAAATACATCAATCACTTTTTCAGCACAGCATGCAACTACCTTCTAGAATTTAGAAGAATTTTAAATGTATAAAGCAACTCCATGTAACAATTAGAAGCATAAAAGAATGCCATAGGCAATTATAGCACACTAATATACTATTGTAGTACACAAGCCAATCCAACATCATTTTCTTTCATCTTTGGAAATACTGCCGTTGAAATGCTTACCATTCAACTGCAGATTTATTCATTCTAAACGCATCAATTTTAGAGACTATATCATGTTTAAAATGTTTTATCAAGATTCAAATGTTCAAATGTAAATTCTTCAAATTTTATTTATCTGTCCTTAAACTCAGAATCTTGAATTGGGTCTTTTTTTAACTAGTTAAAAAGTCCTCATTTCCAAAATGTGTTCAGATTTAGCTGGACAAAGTGTGGGTGGGGAAACAAGAAAAGTTCCATTAGATTTAATAATACATTTCAGGTTTATAAAGCTTAAAATTTCTTTAAAAAATAATCACCACACATATGTTGAATGTGCATCTGGATTTGTGTGCTCATCTTTTGCCGCGGCCAGCACAGTCAAGGAGCAACCCCCGTAAGGAGGACGCGAAGGAGAACGCCCGCTTAGAAAAAATAAGAAGACAGAAAGATGGGGTTGAGAGGATCAGACCTCATTGTCTGATACCAACTTTATTAGGTGTTCAGTATATATAGGATAACATACGTGACTTATGACATCTACTAGGTTACTTTGATCTAGATAGTCATTCACCAGACCTTCACCATTGTGTTCAGGACACAATGCCTAGTTACTTGAAGTGCGATAAGCGCCAGTGAGCAGAACATAGCTATCAGACATCTTGGAGACACAAGGTCGTGAACACACTCTTCAGGGAGGCGGGACAGAGAGCTTAGGGCATGCCTAAGGCTCAGCGATAACGCTCGAGCAGCTCCCAAAACTTTAACCCTTCACGGGCAGTCCCCCGCAATCTTTGAAACTGATGAGCTAGGTTAGTGATAGCAGTTTAAGAAAATATAACGTGCTTGGATACAGGAAATTGCTTTATGTATTATATGGGGATGAATAGACTTTGAATTAATTCTTAAATTGATAACATCAGAATCTGTAATCAAACTCTCCAACTTCTACTGGCTTACACTTGATATGCTTTAATATGGGCTGTGAAAAAAGAAAAACTATTGTGACTCCATTTAGAGTTGCCTGGCAACAGACAGGTAGGAAGGGTTTCGAATTGCTATTTTTCATTACTGGAAGGTCCCTTGGGACTACACTGGAACGAATTCTGTCTACCCCAGATAAGAGTCTCCTAGAAGTTGTGCTCAGCAGCCCAGAATCATCGTATTGCACCTGTTGAATAGTTCCATACCATACGTTTCAAAGGATGGAAGATATATGTTACGTTCCAAAGAATGGTGATGAAGAGCTTTAATATGCTGATGATGGAAAGTGGGAAATGTAAGAGATTAAATTATGTGGGATGAACAGTACCTTAGAATGAGAAAAATTACGTAAGCATCAGATGTGTTTGCTCTAGCCATATTGTCTGTTCAACACTAGATTATGCAATTTCTCTTCACTATTAAACCAACCTTTGGATTTATAGGGCACATAAGCACATTTAAGAGAGACAGTGATAGAGGCTATTTAGTTTCTTTCTTGGCTCAGGGTTAGTATATGCTCTATCCTGAGAAGTCATATTCAAAATTGATCTAAAGTAAGATTAACTAGAACCTTATTAACTTCTGTGGTTACCACTACAATTTTTAAAAAAAAATAAAACAAGATTCTGAATATAGTATCTTTAAAATAAGGAAATAAGGGGGGAAAGTGTGTTTTTTTTTTTTCATCTTGAAGGAGGGCCCTTCTCTTATAAGATAAAGCAACCAGAATATGCTCATTCTTGAAGTGGCTAAATAAGATATATGACATATGCTATCCACATGCACTTAACATGGAGTATAGTTTGTCAAAGAATGATGACATAGTTCTGGGGTAAGAGTAAGATCTTTAGAGACCCAAAGCACTAAAAATAAAATTGTTCTCCATTTCCATCTCTGATATGTAATTAAAAATGAGTTTAAGGAAGTCCCGTGGTGACTACCTAGATGATATGAAATTATTTTTAAAAAGTGTTTTGGTGACTGTTTTGTTGGTGCCTTTAGCATGTGTATCTGCCTTTTAGATAATTCAGTATTTGATTCTTGATATTACAGCTCAGTAGACCATGACTAGACCAGATGTCCAGGTTAAGGCATAGAGTGAAAGTGTGGGAATTGAAATATTTTCCATTGGGTGTGCATGAATGCCTCTCTGATAAGCTGAGAGTTAAATGAAGTGAGAGAGTTAGCCATGTGGGTAACTCAGGAAGTGTTTCCTAAGCCTCAGTTCAGTTCAGTTCAGTTCAGTAGCTCAGTTATGTCTGACTCTTTGCGACCCCATGAATTGCAGCACACCAGGCCTCCCTGTCCATCACCAACTCTGGGAGTTCACTCAGACTCACATTCATCGAGTCAGTGATGCCATCCAGCCATCTCATCCTCTGTCATTCCCTTCTCCTCCTGCCCCCAATCCTCTCAGCATCAGAGTCTTTTCCAATGAGTGANTGTGACAGGAAGTTCACCAGCATCCTGGGGACAATGGTTGTTGTGAAGCAAATGTCAGTGAAAGACAGGACACTCAAGAAGAAATACATGGGGGTTTGGAGCTGGGAGTCAGAGAGGATGGCCAGGATGATGAGCAGGTTCCCTGTTATGGTGACCAGGTACATGATGAGGAAGAGGTTGAAGAGTGGCTTCTGGTCCTCAGGCCGGGAGGAGAGTCCCAGGAGGATGAACTCCGAAACACTACTGGTTTGGTTGAGTCTTTCCATTGGCTTGTCTGGTTAAATACAAGACATTCTGTTATTTCACAGGCTACCATTCCATAGCCCAAATCATGATAAGTTTTTGTTTCCTCTATTTGGTCATCATTACCAGCTATTTAGGCAAAGCTTGCCACTCTCATAGTTCTTGATGTGGACCTCCCTTCCCAAACCCATGGGCATCTTATGCAGGATACAGGATGCTCGGGGCTGGTGCACTGGGATGACCTAGAGGGTTAGTATGGGGAGGGAAGAGGATGGGGGGGTTCAGGATGGGGAACCTGTGTATGCCCTTGGCAGATTCATGTTGATGTGTGGTAAAACCAATACAATATTGTGAAGTAATTAGCCTGCAATTTAAAAAAAAGTTAGAGGGACAGAATAAGAGCTTTCCCTTAAAAGTCATCAGAGGTGGACCTCTCTGATGCAAGTTCCTTAGATCCCAATCTGGGGAAAGCACTGTTACCCTACTGGGAACATAGCAATTCAACTGAGAAATCTTGCCTTTTGTGCCATTCATGTTGTAGTTTGGGTGATGGATCATCAACAAACAGAATATGTAATACAATATTATGAAAAAACTCTACACCTGCAGTGTTTTAAAAAAGTGTTTTATGCCAACTTCTTAGAGTCAGCATACTCACCCCTGCCTTTTCTAAGACATACTCCATAAGAATTTCAATCATTTTTAGATATTGGTTATTTATAGATGCTTGGTTACCATAAAAATCTCTACAGTGAACATACTGTACTAACAAAGTGTTTAAAGTCATTTTTTTCAGAGGCAGCACTCTTTCACACATTTTGAACATACATTGGTATACTGTGTGTGCATGCTGAGTCGCTTCAGTAGTGTCTGACTCTTTGAGACTCTGTAGACTATAGCCTGCCAGGCTCCTCCATCTGTAGGGTTCTGCAGGCAAGAATATTGGAGTGGGTTTCCATTTCCTTCTCCATTGGCATAGTACGTTGATGCATTAATATATTACTTCATTGAACAAATAGATACTTACACTTTAGTTGTAAGCTACTAAACAGTTTTTGAACCTCAGTTACTTCATATGTAATATTGGACACAAATATCTACATTCTCAAGAAGGTTTAGTGAGAGAAGGCAGTTAAAACACTTGGAACAAAGACAAGCATATTGTAAACATCCATGAGAAGATGTTGATCCTCATCAATCCCTGTGTCATTGTTCCTTATGTGCTATTTCCAGATGTTCTCATAATCAGTTAATTCACATGTATAAAATACCACATTCTTCATTGTTGAATTGTCAGGGTAACTTCAGGATCTTCCAAGATTTTATAGAAGAACACCTCGCTTATACCTTGAGCTTTGAGTGAATTCATAGAGTTAATAATAATATCCAATTATTTATTGAAAAATTATTACATGCCACATTTATGCTAAGCACCTCCCTTCAGTTCAGTTCAGTTCAGTCACTCAGTCATGTCCGACTCTTTGNTTTCATTGCTAACCTAACCTTAAAAAGTACATTTTGAAGCATGATGGAGTTGTGCCAAACATAGGACACACGACATTGACATGACATTTTCTTTTATTTGGGGTCTTATAGGAATCATGAATTTTTATTTCCTTTTAAAGCATTCCAAGAAAGGACATGATAAATGATTTGTACTAAAAATATAAATGTATTATAAGAATTAAACTGATATCCCTCCCTAAGATATTTGCCCTTTAGCAAAAGACAAGGTACGGTGCTGAGTAAATTTTTCTCAATAGTAGATTGAGGCATCTGGGTGCAGGTGGGTGAGGTACATCATTGGAGTAAGAAGACTTTGGGGAGCCTATTAATCTTACTGTGAATGCAGTTGACCATTCTATCATATGTAAAAACCGGCCATAAGGTAGAATAGTACTTTATAATGCAGGTTTTACTTTATGTATGGTGCTGTGATGGTTTTTCAATTATTTTGAGCAGTTATTACTCTAATTTATTTGAATTTTTATAATAATTAAGCCATGCCCTAATGGTGTTCTAGTGTACTTTCTTTGTAGAGATTATAAAGTCAGTACATTNCTTTATAATGCAGGTTTTACTTTATGTATGGTGCTGTGATGGTTTTTCAATTATTTTGAGCAGTTATTACTCTAATTTATTTGAATTTTTATAATAATTAAGCCATGCCCTAATGGTGTTCTAGTGTACTTTCTTTGTAGAGATTATAAAGTCAGTACATTTTTCATTTCAATAACATTTCCATTCAATGCTTGATACTTCAGAGTCACTGAATGCAAGATTATGTGTCTACCTGTTAGGAAGAGTTTTATTATAGAATTCCTTTTGCATAAAATTATGGTCAAGTCCTCTAAGAGTCAAAATATAATAGTACTAGTCATGCTAGCTTAAATAGAAAACATAATGATGACATTTGGTTCAATATGTAAATACAAAAGTATTCAATATACCATAGTATTTCAAGAATGCTCATTTGCTTTACTGATAAAAATCATTCCACTTAGAATATTCTATTTAGATTATTTTTATGATTGTTCTATTGTCATGATGCAGTGAAATGCAAAGTGAGTAGGTAGAATGGAAATTCTTAAACACTAGTCTTTAAAATTCTGCAGACGACCCTTATTTACAAATGCATGCCTTGCCAATAAAAAAGCCTCCTTCTTTCATGTTCTTCTTAAAAGCAGTCTTTAAAATATCTGCTTGGAATGTATATCAGTCAAGATAGGCTAAGTGATGCAAAAGAAGTAGGCAGCATCAAAATCTAAATGGCTTATGTATTACTTTTCTATCCTTCCATAACAAATTACCCCAAACTTGGAGATTTAATTCTAATTTATTGTCTTACTATTTCAATGGATCAGAAGTTCTGGTATAATGTAGCTGCTTTCACCAGGGTCTCACCAGGTTGAAATCGAAGTGTCAGCCTGGTCTCTGATCTCATCTGAGACTTGAAATAATCCTCCAGACTCATTCAAATCATTGGCAGAATTAAGTTCCTAGTAGTTGATAAACTGAGGTCTCAGATTTCTTGCTGGCTGCCAGAAAGTGACTCTAAGCTCTTAGAGATTACCTTCAGGTCCTAGCACGTGGCCCTCTAACAACATAGTATCGTACTTCTTCAATGTCAGCAGGAAAATTTCACTCTGATCTGCTATAGGGGAGTCTTTGTAATGTAATACATGTGTCTATCTCATCACCACTGCTGTATAAGGCAACTGATCAAAGAAGCGACTATCTCGTGATAGTTATAGATCCTATCACACTCCAGGGACACAATTAGACAGGACATGTACACTAGGGAGCAGGATTATTGAGAGTCAGTTTAGAAATCTGCTCAACACACTTTTTCAAGACCAATGTTCTTTTTTTGTTGTTTTTTTTTGCTTTTTCCAAGTCTCTGGCAGGTATGTGTGACTCTCCAGGGTAGTCATCTTTCATAGTTAGCAATCCTCACTGCTTCAATGTTTTGCCACTTCTACATCTACATGACACTTCTTCCTCAACTGCCTTGGAAGGGAAGAAAGCACTGGAAAGATAAGAACCAGCAATTAAATATTTCCAGTCTAAAGTGGTATATATCACTCCTATTCACATTTTATCAGTCAGTGAGAGTCAAATGGCTCTGCCTAACTACAACAAAGGGAAAAGGAATCTCCCCCACACATTTGGAAGGAGGTGATAATCAGATATTCGTAAACAGTAGAAACACCTAATGCAAAGTTTTTATATCTATCTCAGGACCCTTTCTCATAGGTGAATCATATATTATTGTAAGATAAGTTCTTTTTATTCTTAAAGTGCTTTAGTAAGTTATAATCTACACATCATAAAGTTCACACATTTAAAGTATATATTGAGTGATTTTTAGTATATTTACCAGATGAGTTCTTGAATGTGTAATTTTAGTAAATATTTAAGTGTCTACTATTTATGTGACAATATTAAATCTAATGTAGATAAAAAGAAAAAGTTTTTACATTTTTGATCATAGTCTAGTTGAGGAGAAAGCGAACATATAGGAAATCAGTAGTGAACAAGCTCAAGTATTTATACTATAAGAAAATACCCAAGACATGATTGCAAAATGAGAAGGTAAATTGCCTTTACTGAATGTCTACTATTTGACAGCCATCAGGCCAGATGTCTTCTATATACTATCTCATGCAAGCATCATAATAATACCGTTTTCTTCATTTTTGCAGTTTTGGAAGCTAAGGCTCAGAGCAGTTAAATGTTTTCCTCAATTTCATGCAGCTAGAAACTGAGTCAGAATTCACTCTCGGTTCATTCTTAATCTAAAACCCAGGTTTTCATACTACATAACATTTTCATAGCAACAGATATAAAGCCAGTGGATTGCAGTCTATCTGGGAGTATTCTGGTAGAACATCATTTTGAAGAAAGGGTTAGACATGTTGGTAAAATGTTGGTTCCTATGTGTGTGTGTGTGTGTGTATGTGTGTGCACATGCACACATTTGTGGCTATGTGCATATTAACTGCACCTCACTTACCTTCAAAAAAATAAACATTAGGACCTCAAACAACATTGGGACAATCTTGAGTCCTTCCATTTACTTTTTTGTTATAAAGCATTGGTATATTTATTTGTTCAATCAGAAAATATTTATAGAGAACAGGCTATGTCCCCTAGTACGTACTCTGTTATATCCTGAGATAAATACAGTTTGATTTTTTTTTTACTTTACAATATTGTATTGGTTTTGCCATACATCAACATGAATCCACCACAGGTATACACGTGTCCCCCATCCTGAACCCCCCTCCCTCCTTCTTCCCGGTATCATCCCTCTGGGTCGTCCCAGTGCACTAGCCCCAAGCATCCAATATCATGCATTGAACCTGGACTGGCGATTCATTTCATATATGATATTATACATGCTTCAATGCTATTCTCCCAAATAATCCCAGCCTCTCCCTCTCCCACAGAGTCTAAAAGCCTGTTTTATACATCTGTGTCTCTTTTGCTGTCTAGCATACAGGGTTTCCTACAATAAAGATCATATAAGGTGAGTAATGGAAGTTCATAGTGCTATTGAAGCTAAGTAGTTAATGGTAGTTGGTACTTAGAGGCAGACCAAGGAATGCTTATTAAAAAATAATGTAAGAAGTGAACCTGTAAAAGTTTTTGGACAGAGAAGAGGATAGAAAGTGCCATTTATGTAGCAAGAATATCATGATCAAAGTAGCAGAAACAGGAAAGCATAAAGAGTATTGAGGAAAATATAAACCATCATGGTTTCTTGAACACAGGGAATATAAACTAGAGTAGTGGAAAATAATAGAAGGCTTTGAATGGAACTCTTTGGCAAGAGTTTTATAACTTTCTATTGATGTCAAGGCACTTGTAATAACCTCTAAGGAGGAAAGAAGAGATCCAAAAATTAGGGAAGAGAATTGGACTCAGCATCCTTCAACATGAAACTCATGGAATGAACTTCGTTATTATTTTGTAATATAACCTGGAGTCTTGAGGAAGGAGGGTTTCCTCTGGCATTATAGGCTTGATGTTATATTGATGAAATTTTGGGCCTCTGATATAGATATAAGGACTGGTAAGAAATTAACACTCATAATATGAAATATGTCTGATTTTTTAGGTACTTGGGGAGATCCAAATTGTAATCTGAAATGTGAGACCTGCTCTTACTTTCAAGATTTACCCCTTTCATATAGCTAGCAAAAGAAACCTTGTTGAGAACATGCTTCTGACTCACAGGAGATATCTGAAGGTGTGCATTCTACAAGACATGTTAAGAAACTTGGGACTTGTTTCTTCAGGAAGAAGTAGCATATCCTGGGGAGGTGGAGAGGGAAGGCAAGAGCGGGACTTTTTCAAAGAAGATATTCATCAACACAGAGACTATGGGAAGAAGGACAAATGACTGACATGAGGAAGTATGTAGTGGTCATGTGGAATACCCCAAATATTCAGACAGAAGCTGAGCACCAAAGAATTGATGCTTTTGAACTGTGGTGTTGGAGAAGACTCTTGAAAGTCCCTTGGACTTCAAGGAGAGTCAACCAGTCCATCCTAAAGGAGATCAGTCTTGGGTNTTCAGACAGAAGCTGAGCACCGAAGAATTGATGCTTTTGAACTGTGGTGTTGGAGAAGACTCTTGAAAGTCCCTTGGACTTCAAGGAGAGTCAACCAGTCCATCCTAAAGGAGATCAGTCTTGGGTGTTCATTGGAAGGACTGATGTTGAAGCTGAAACTTTGGCCACCTGATGTGAAAAGCTGACTCATTTGAAAAGATCCTGATGCTGGGAAAGATTGAGGGCAGGAGGAGGAGGCGATGACAGAGGATAAGATGGTTGAATGGCATCACCAACTCAATGGACATGAGTTTGGGTAGATTCCGGGAGTTGGTGATGGACAGGGAGGCCTGGCATGCTGTGGTTCATGGGGTCACAATGAGTCAGACATGACTGAGTGACTGAACTAAATTGAAGGTCTCAAGCATTTTTGCATGATACAAAGGGAAGAGGTAGCTACACTGGATGCATAATACCCACATTTCCACCCCCTTTTCTCTGTATAGCAAAGCAAAGTGAAGTCACTCAGTCGTGTCCGACTCTTTGCGACCCCGTGGACTGTAGCCCACCAGGCTCCTCAATCCACGGAATTCTCCAGGCAAGAATACTGGAGTGGGTTGCCATTTCCTTCTCCAGGGGATCTTCCTGACCCAGGGATTGAACATGAGTCTCCCTCATTAAAGGCAGACATTTTACTGTCTGAACCACAAGGGAAGCTCTTCCTTTTTGCCAAGATTGTGTGTATATGGAAGAGAGAAGCAAAAGAGCTACAGTCACTACAGAGCTACTGCTACAGTCACCGGCACCTGTCAGAAACAGCATCATTGTGTACTGGAGGGTGGTGTTTCTGTCTTCACACAACATCCCTGTTAGACAACAGCTTCTCCCAATCCTGGCTTTGAGGTTAGATAAAGTAACTTAGATACCTTATGTGACAAAACAGAAAAACTTACCACACTGGTTAAATTTGTGGTAGCTCTTATACTCTCTGTGAACTTTGGCACGTTTCCTGGCTAAATCTGAACCGAACTATGCCTGAGAATTGAGCTAGGAGTGACTCCCATCCTGATCACCAAACCCTTATCAGCATGCTGCCAGAAGACAAAAGGGACTTACCAAAATCAATAAAAGTGCTTATATTAACCTCTTGTAGTAAGAGGAATTCAGTAGAAAGAAACCATCTTTGACAGTAAAACTGGGGCTCTGAGTTGTACCATTTTAGAGTAGATATTCAATGTAGAAATTTGGCATTTTATAGTATCGCCTACATTTCCCAGTCTAATTCCTTTCGTTGGGAGAGGGTAGACCATAGGCACTTTCACCCATATTCTGTAATCACTCATATTTTGACAAATAGTTTTGGGTTGTT